>VKOC01015224.1:0-16439 GCA_009364415.1 Spea multiplicata | reverse complement strand
CTGGATGGCTGAAGACATCAGGGAGCATCCGTTCTTTTACAGCATAAATTGGGAAGACATAGAGAAACGGAGAATACTTCCCCCATACCAGAAGCCTGAAAGCCCCAATCGCCGCTTCAAGAACTTCCAACCCATACCATCGGTTTTGGAGATCACAGAGGACATTGCCTCTCCATCTAGTAACCAGAGCCTGTCTGACACCTCCTCTTTATTTAGTGATCAGAGCCCGGCCGGCGCGTCCTCTTCATCGAGTGACCAGAGCCTGTTCGGCTTCTCTTTTGTCACTCCAGACTGGATGTATTGAAGATTTTGTCAGAGCGATTGTCAAGACTTTCCACATTTGTTGTCTCCAGGAAAGTAAAAAATAAAATACCCCCCCCCTCCAATTTTGGTTATAGTTTCCTTCTTGTTATACAGTAACAGGGTGCATATGACCTCAAAATGCAGGTTTAGCCCAACATCATACACAGTGATTTCTTATGTGCAGATTCAAATGACCCAAATATAACTGAATTTTAAATATTCTTCTTACATGCAGAAATTAATATTAAATCTTATAATATATGATTTTCAAAGGCTTCTTCTGGCCTAAAGTCTCGGATCTTTGATGGAGAAGGTGGGCGCCTTTTGGCTACCTGTTAGGCAGTGAGGAGGGGGACCTAGAAAATGTTTCCCTCTTGGCCTTTTTGGAGAGGAGGAAAGGAAGGAGTCGCGCAACGCCTTTCGGAGAGTGCGGCCCCAGAAGATGAAGACTGGGGACCTGGTGGTGCGCCGGGGCCTTAAATCAGCTCCGTTTCACCCTTGGCACGTCGTCACTATTTCGGATATGGTTGGGATGTTGTCTGACCCGTAGTGACAGAGGACTGGATTTCCCATAACCTGACAAATTCCCATCCCTATATATACGGCTTGTAAACTAAATGCATGTGCAATAACCCTATATATGCCCTATACATACATATAATGTACCAACGTTTACATAGCTTGAGTACCAAGAGACAACAACCCAAGATGTGTTCAGCAACATTTCTTGAGTACAGTAATACCCCTGCCGGTAACATAAACACTCATGTATGGCAAACAGCGCCAGAAGGAAACTTTGTTTAAAAATAGATAGAATTTTAATAAAACACACTAAAAGATACACCACAATTAACACACAATTACCACTTATTTGTTACATTAAGTATCACATCACAAAGCCAATCCTTTGATACAATAGATCTGCGGGCAAACCAATTCCCTATTTGTATCTAATCTTACCGCATTACCCCAATTATACTACGATACAAATTAATTAACCAATGCCAGCATATACAGCCAATACTAAGATATTACACAGTTATAATATAATTATTGTTGCCATCAGTCACACCTATCCAATAATCCTGCCACAACATTCCCCTGCTGCCTGATCGGTCAATCAGAGCGACAGTGCAGCGTTATCCCTTAACCCTGTTAATACCCGCTTTGTATGGTGCTCTGCTGCTGCAGGCAGACCAGCAAAAAAAGAGCCCCCACAAGACCTTTGATCAGAGGCAGCTACAGGAACAGGGGCCAAGTTTTCTTCGGTCTCCACATGAGTGTGAAGATCATCCCCAACCCCCCCTGCTGCCTGATCGCTCCATTAAGAGCGATCGTGCAGTGTTAACCCCTTCAAAATGCCGCAATTGTGTATGACACTAACGCGGCATTGCAGGGGTTAATATTTGTCCCTACAAGCTTGTTGGGACTAAATATAAGTCAATGCTGTGCTCCTATGAAGCATCAGCATCGAAAGAGTTTTAAAAAAAACTACCATATTTGTTCCAAAAATGTGAATATTAATTTAGGAAAAAAAGAAAAAGGCTGAATATAAGACGACCCTATAAGAAAAAAAGTTTTACTACTAAATATTAATTCACATGTAAACTATTTTTCACATTTTATAAAAACTATGATAACTTTTTTCTTTTTAATTCCTTTTTTTTGCCAACCTGTCCCCCAGTTATGCACATCTGCTCCACAGTTTGCTACTCTGGCCTCCGAAATGCCTTTTAACCTCCTATATGCCACTTTGCCTCCATGATATGCCTTTTAACCCCCATTATGCCACTCTGCCCCCCAGAGATGCCTTTTAACCCCCTATATGCCACTCTGTCCCCCAGATATGCCTTATACCTGCCTATATGCCACTCTGCCTCAATTATATGCCTTTTAACCCCCATTATGCCACTCAGCCCACCCGAAATGCATTTTAACCCCCTATATGCCACTCTGACCCGCCGACTTACCACTTCTTCCCCAGACACTTTCCTCGTACTTCAGACTCCGCTGTGTGTGGTAGGGGAAGCCGGTAGAAGTCTGCGCAATGCACGTAGACAACCTCTGCTGCTCGATAGTTCCGCCGAGGCTTCTATGACGCAGCACCGGCGTGACGTGACCTTCCGGTGCTCAGTCATAGAAGCCCAGGCGGATATCACGTGGACAACCGCCGCTGCTGCCGGCACTTCCGCCGGGGCTTCTATGATGGAGCACCCGAAGGTCATGTCACGTCGGCGCTCCATCATAGAAGCCCCCAGAGGAAGTGCCAGCAGCAGCGGAGGTTACCAGACAGGAGGATCCAGGTCCCCTGCAGAGCTGCGGGGGATCTGGATCTTAGTCTTGTAGTCAGACCTCTATTTGAGGTCTGATTATCAGACGGCCTCAAATATAATATGAGGGGTATTTTTCAAAGTGTTTGCTCTGAAAACACCTCGTCTTATAATGGAGCAAATGAGGTAATAATAAAAATTTAAAAAAAAATAACAGCACTGACCTGAATGTCAAGGGTGCTTCCAGGTCTTTTACTGTGAGTTAAGAATCTGCAGCAGTTAAACCCGCTGCAGAACCAAGCAAAAGTATGCTGATCATGATCAGATCGCTCCCGGGCCATTAGGAGTGATCTGATCATTATGGCAGCCCCTGGATGACCCTGCCCTAGAAAGAGAGAAGGGGCATCTAAGGTAATAATGGGGAAAAAACACAAATTATTAATAAAAATACATAATTATTACCTAATCACTTGTCCGTGATATTTTAAGTCGCTGATTATTCATCAATGTCAGTGGCCGAAATGTGTCACTGAGAAGTGATCTGATAGCTATACATATAATAATTTAAAATAAATAAATTAAAAAAAATTTAAAAATTGAAATGCACATGTTTCCGTTTTGACTACACAATATCTGAGAAACATTACTTATCCATGCATGTGGGGTATCGCTGTACAAGGGAGTGTTACTGAATACAAATACCAGGTATATGTGGTGTTTCCAAAACCAGGACAAATACCTAAATACACTTTTGGAGGTCTTTTTTTCCCATTTGCACTGGTTATATATAGTTTTTATAGGCGAAACTGTAAAAATATTTCCCCACTTTTTAGCTATTTTTCATACTAATGATTTATACCGTATTTGCTCGATTATAAGACAACCCCTCAAAATTTTAATATTAATTTAGCAAAGAAAGAAAAAGCCTGAATATAAGACTACACTATAGGAAAAAAGTTTTACATGTAAACTATTTTTTCATATTTAATAAAAACTATGATTGAGAATAAAGCATATTTTAAAATTTCCATTTATTTGCCAACCAACCCCCCAGTTATGCACATCTCCCACCAGGTTTGCCTCTTTGTATGCCACTCTTCCCCCCAGAAATACCTTATACCCCCTATATGCCACTCTGCCTCCCTAATATGCCACTCCGCTCCCCCCACAAACTTACCAATTTATCCCCCGACTTGTCCCCCTGTGATTCAGACTCCCTGAAGTCTAGTTGGGGCAGCCGGTGGACGTGCGATGCGCCTTAAGTTGGCCCGGTTTCACCCTCGGCACGTCGTCGAGTCTTGCCGTCAGAATGCGGGGGTCTGGGGATCGCTCATGTTGCATGGGAAGGAGTGTAGCCTGTAGGACAACAATGAAAGTTTGAACACCCAGGATGCAGCAAACACAAAATATACGGCAATATTCATTGTACGTGATCATGGCTACTTCATCTCATGAGGGACCGCAAGACACGTCTGTTTGACCACCAACCATGCTTTCAGCCTCTCAGTTTTCAGACATAGAACATGCGCTGGATAAGAGAAATATATTCTGTACCTAAATGACATTCCCTTTCTGTTCTCCTACTCAATGTCTACCTGGGTGTCAGAACCCGACCCGCAGCAACTCACCCGAGTACCCGCGGGTAGGTCCTCTGCCGCATCCACGCCGATCCGGCTGTCGTGTGCGCTCCAGCCCCGCCCCCTTTTTCTCTGCTTCAGGAGGGAGGCGGCCTCGTGCGCGCCCAATGAAGTCATCACCCGGGAACATTTAAAACTCCATCTTCGCTACTGCTTGATGTATTTTGGGATGCAGTCTCGTGAGTTCCTATATTCTGATTTCTATCTTGGCTTGTTAACGTACTTTGCTACTTTTCTGGTGCCCCTGCATGATCTTCTAAACGGTACTTCCTAAATTTCGGGCACGATTGCCTAAACGGTGCTTCCTGAATTTCGGCTGCTCCTAAGTCAAGTCTGCCTGTTCCTGCATACCGGACTCCCCTATACTCGTCCTCACACTGGGTCACCATTTGCCATCTTCTCCATTTTTCAACGTTTTAACCACTACACCCTTTAACGTGTTTACCTTTTTGGCCAGTTAATCTTGTTTTAGCACCTCTGTTTAGTATCTGCCCTTCTAACGTTATCCTTCTTCTCCCAAACTTAAACATCAACTAAACTTTTCTGATCAGGTAGCCACGGAGCTCCTAGAACTTCTGAACAAGGTCTATCCAGAAACGAGCTTCTAAGCATGTTTGAGTCTATAGCCAATGCACTTTAATAATTAGATTATATAGGAAGTTCATTTTGAAAATCAGCCACAGCAAGGCTTCTCATCTGGCTTTCTTTTTACCTCGATATCCAATATATCTGCTTCTTACCTTCAATCATAAAACACCGGTTACTGCATTACAGCGTCTTTTCCATTATAAAAGCTTTGCTGTGGCTCAGTGTCAGTTGCCTTTAACTGATTTGGAACACAATGAGAATAAACTGAAATAAAGGTGTTGAATATGTTTGCTATTAAATAGTTTTATTACGCAGCTACCTAACAATATTATGCAAAAACCAGCAACATTTATCAAAACCACGTAGAATATAAATTAACATTCATGAAATCAATTAAACCGCCTTTCTAACAAATGAAAGCAAATAAACAGGGAGAAAACGCTATCCATGCTCGGAATCTGGGAAACCATCAGCAAGCACTGTGTGGTTGTGATCTCATAGTGAGTTATGACATCATCCTACCCATACAGCAGCCGGCACAGCATTCTATCTTCAGTGCAGTTGGGCGCTCGACACGTTCAAGGTGCTATTTCTTGAAGTGTGGTTACCAACTACGTCAACGGTTACCAGAGAAGAAAAACTCACCGAGCATTATGGCGGAGTGTTGTCTCTTCTCGGTGTTAAGGTGGATTTTAAAGATGTGTTGCCTCATTATACTACGCACATTTTTCAAAAGACTCAAAAAGGCTTCCAATAACGTTCCAACCCACAGCACAGGAGATGAAAACATCGAGCTCTTACCAAGCAGAACCTTTGTGCTGAAGAGAAAAAACGAAGGTAGCAGTACAGAAAAGAGAATGAGACTGAGGAAAAGGAGGAGATGTACTGCTAACCAGAGAGAGAAAAAACGCCTGTACATCAGGAAAAAGGAGATGACAAAGCGCAGAAGAACCAGCACAGACAGCTGTGAATATGAGCGGAAGAGGCGTAGAAATGACGAGAGTCATGATTTGGGGCAGCAGGAGAAACCAAAAGCAGATGCACACCTGGAGGAGTACAGGAGCAGGAGGATGAAGGTTCTTAGGAAAAGGCGCAGAAGTGTGGAGGACTGCGGCCTGACAGCCAAACGATTCAGGAACCTTCTCCCCATGTCGGTGTCTAGCTTAAGGTTTCATTTTCAATTAGGACAAGGGAGCTTTGGAAAGGTCATGTTGGCCTCTGTTCCTCCCAAGGATTCTTTAATCGCGGTTAAAATGATCCGCAAGAAATCCATGAAGTCTCTGCACATTATGAGAGAGAGGAGGATTCTGGAGGTAGCCAGGAACAGCCCGTTTCTATGCCACGGGTATGCAGCTTTCCAGACAGAGACCTGTGTGTTCCTCGCCATGGAGTTTATGGCTGGAGGAACCTTGGAATCGTATATGGACAGCGTTGGCTACATGACACAGAACACAGCCGCATTCTACTCTGCAGAGCTGGTCTGTGGCATCCAATTCCTCCATTCCCAGGGCATCGTTCATAGAGATCTGAAGCCGCAGAACGTCCTACTTGATCGCGAGGGCCATGCGAAGATCAGTGATTTTGGTCTTGCTGTAGAAGGCGTTTTTGGAAGTACAGTGAGAGGACATTGTGGAACACGTCTGTACATGGCCCCGGAAATATATCTAAAGGAACAATATGGTGTTGCTGTCGACTGGTGGTCCTTTGGGGTGATGCTCTTCCGCATGCTTAATGGAACTTTTCCCTTCTTCACTGGCTACTGCAAGAAGGCAACTGTCCATTCTATTATCAATGGCAGGCCGAAATACACCAAGGCATTAAGCCAAGAAGCTGTGGATATACTGACTTGTCTGTTAAAGAAAGATCCTCAGGTTCGCCTCTGGATGGCTGAAGACATCAGGGAGCATCCGTTCTTTTACAGCATAAATTGGGAAGACATAGAGAAACGGAGAATACTTCCCCCATACCAGAAGCCTGAAAGACCCAATCGCCGCTTCAAGAACTTCCAACCCATACCATCGGTTTTGGAGATCACAGAGGACATTGCCTCTCCATCTAGTAACCAGAGCCTGTCTGACACCTCCTCTTTATTTAGTGATCAGAGCCCGGCCGGCGCGTCCTCTTCATCGAGTGACCAGAGCCTGTTCGGCTTCTCTTTTGTCACTCCAGACTGGATGTATTGAAGATTTTGTCAGAGCGATTGTCAAGACTTTCCACATTTGTTGTCTCCAGGAAAGTAAAAAATAAAATACCCCCCCCCTCCAATTTTGGTTATAGTTTCCTTCTTGTTATACAGTAACAGGGTGCATATGACCTCAAAATGCAGGTTTAGCCCAACATCATACACAGTGATTTCTTATGTGCAGATTCAAATGACCCAAATATAACTGAATTTTAAATATTCTTCTTACATGCAGAAATTAATATTAAATCTTATAATATATGATTTTCAAAGGCTTCTTCTGGCCTAAAGTCTCGGATCTTTGATGGAGAAGGTGGGCGCCTTTTGGCTACCTGTTAGGCAGTGAGGAGGGGGACCTAGAAAATGTTTCCCTCTTGGCCTTTTTGGAGAGGAGGAAAGGAAGGAGTCGCGCAACGCCTTTCGGAGAGTGCGGCCCCAGAAGATGAAGACTGGGGACCTGGTGGTGCGCCGGGGCCTTAAATCAGCTCCGTTTCACCCTTGGCACGTCGTCACTATTTCGGATATGGTTGGGATGTTGTCTGACCCGTAGTGACAGAGGACTGGATTTCCCATAACCTGACAAATTCCCATCCCTATATATACGGCTTGTAAACTAAATGCATGTGCAATAACCCTATATATGCCCTATACATACATATAATGTACCAACGTTTACATAGCTTGAGTACCAAGAGACAACAACCCAAGATGTGTTCAGCAACATTTCTTGAGTACAGTAATACCCCTGCCGGTAACATAAACACTCATGTATGGCAAACAGCGCCAGAAGGAAACTTTGTTTAAAAATAGATAGAATTTTAATAAAACACACTAAAAGATACACCACAATTAACACACAATTACCACTTATTTGTTACATTAAGTATCACATCACAAAGCCAATCCTTTGATACAATAGATCTGCGGGCAAACCAATTCCCTATTTGTATCTAATCTTACCGCATTACCCCAATTATACTACGATACAAATTAATTAACCAATGCCAGCATATACAGCCAATACTAAGATATTACACAGTTATAATATAATTATTGTTGCCATCAGTCACACCTATCCAATAATCCTGCCACAACATTCCCCTGCTGCCTGATCGGTCAATCAGAGCGACAGTGCAGCGTTATCCCTTAACCCTGTTAATACCCGCTTTGTATGGTGCTCTGCTGCTGCAGGCAGACCAGCAAAAAAAGAGCCCCCACAAGACCTTTGATCAGAGGCAGCTACAGGAACAGGGGCCAAGTTTTCTTCGGTCTCCACATGAGTGTGAAGATCATCCCCAACCCCCCCTGCTGCCTGATCGCTCCATTAAGAGCGATCGTGCAGTGTTAACCCCTTCAAAATGCCGCAATTGTGTATGACACTAACGCGGCATTGCAGGGGTTAATATTTGTCCCTACAAGCTTGTTGGGACTAAATATAAGTCAATGCTGTGCTCCTATGAAGCATCAGCATCGAAAGAGTTTTAAAAAAAACTACCATATTTGTTCCAAAAATGTGAATATTAATTTAGGAAAAAAAGAAAAAGGCTGAATATAAGACGACCTTATAAGAAAAAAAGTTTTACTACTAAATATTAATTCACATGTAAACTATTTTTCACATTTTATAAAAACTATGATAACTTTTTCTTTTTAATTCCTTTTTTTTGCCAACCTGTCCCCCAGTTATGCACATCTGCTCCACAGTTTGCTACTCTGGCCTCCGAAATGCCTTTTAACCTCCTATATGCCACTTTGCCTCCATGATATGCCTTTTAACCCCCATTATGCCACTCTGCCCCCCAGAGATGCCTTTTAACCCCCTATATGCCACTCTGTCCCCCAGATATGCCTTATACCTGCCTATATGCCACTCTGCCTCAATTATATGCCTTTTAACCCCCATTATGCCACTCAGCCCACCCGAAATGCATTTTAACCCCCTATATGCCACTCTGACCCGCCGACTTACCACTTCTTCCCCAGACACTTTCCTCGTACTTCAGACTCCGCTGTGTGTGGTGGGGGAAGCCGGTAGAAGTCTGCGCAATGCACGTAGACAACCTCTGCTGCTCGATAGTTCCGCCGAGGCTTCTATGACGCAGCACCGGCGTGACGTGACCTTCCGGTGCTCAGTCATAGAAGCCCAGGCGGATATCACGTGGACAACCGCCGCTGCTGCCGGCACTTCCGCCGGGGCTTCTATGATGGAGCACCCGAAGGTCATGTCACGTCGGCGCTCCATCATAGAAGCCCCCAGAGGAAGTGCCAGCAGCAGCGGAGGTTACCAGACAGGAGGATCCAGGTCCCCTGCAGAGCTGCGGGGGATCTGGATATTAGTCTTGTAGTCAGACCTCTATTTGAGGTCTGATTATCAGATGGCCTCAAATATAATATGAGGGGTATTTTTCAAAGTGTTTGCTCTGAAAACACCTCGTCTTATAATGGAGCAAATGAGGTAATAATAAAAATTTTAAAAAAAATAACAGCACTGACCTGAATGTCAAGGGTGCTTCCAGGTCTTTTACTGTGAGTTAAGAATCTGCAGCAGTTAAACCCGCTGCAGAACCAAGCAAAAGTATGCTGATCATGATCAGATCGCTCCCGGGCCATTAGGAGTGATCTGATCATTATGGCAGCCCCTGGATGACCCTGCCCTAGAAAGAGAGAAGGGGCATCTAAGGTAATAATGGGGAAAAAACACAAATTATTAATAAAAATACATAATTATTACCTAATCACTTGTCCGTGATATTTTAAGTCGCTGATTATTCATCAATGTCAGTGGCCGAAATGTGTCACTGAGAAGTGATCTGATAGCTATACATATAATAATTTAAAATAAATAAATTAAAAAAAATTTAAAAATTGAAATGCACATGTTTCCGTTTTGACTACACAATATCTGAGAAACATTACTTATCCATGCATGTGGGGTATCGCTGTACAAGGGAGTGTTACTGAATACAAATACCAGGTATATGTGGTGTTTCCAAAACCAGGACAAATACCTAAATACACTTTTGGAGGTCTTTTTTTCCCATTTGCACTGGTTATATATAGTTTTTATAGGCGAAACTGTAAAAATATTTCCCCACTTTTTAGCTATTTTTCATACTAATGATTTATACCGTATTTGCTCGATTATAAGACAACCCCTCAAAATTTTAATATTAATTTAGCAAAGAAAGAAAAAGCCTGAATATAAGACACTATAGGAAAAAAGTTTTACATGTAAACTATTTTTTCATATTTAATAAAAACTATGATTGAGAATAAAGCATATTTTAAAATTTCCATTTATTTGCCAACCAACCCCCCAGTTATGCACATCTCCCACCAGGTTTGCCTCTTTGTATGCCACTCTTCCCCCCAGAAATACCTTATACCCCCTATATGCCACTCTGCCTCCCTAATATGCCACTCCGCTCCCCCCACAAACTTACCAATTTATCCCCCGACTTGTCCCCCTGTGATTCAGACTCCCTGAAGTCTAGTTGGGGCAGCCGGTGGACGTGCGATGCGCCTTAAGTTGGCCCGGTTTCACCCTCGGCACGTCGTCGAGTCTTGCCGTCAGAATGCGGGGGTCTGGGGATCGCTCATGTTGCATGGGAAGGAGTGTAGCCTGTAGGACAACAATGAAAGTTTGAACACCCAGGATGCAGCAAACGCAAAATATACGGCAATATTCATTGTACGTGATCATGGCTACTTCATCTCATGAGGGACCGCAAGACACGTCTGTTTGACCACCAACCATGCTTTCAGCCTCTCAGTTTTCAGACATAGAACATGCGCTGGATAAGAGAAATATATTCTGTACCTAAATGACATTCCCTTTCTGTTCTCCTACTCAATGTCTACCTGGGTGTCAGAACCCGACCCGCAGCAACTCACCCGAGTACCCGCGGGTAGGTCCTCTGCCGCATCCACGCCGATCCGGCTGTCGTGTGCGCTCCAGCCCCGCCCCCTTTTTCTCTGCTTCAGGAGGGAGGCGGCCTCGTGCGCGCCCAATGAAGTCATCACCCGGGAACATTTAAAACTCCATCTTCGCTACTGCTTGATGTATTTTGGGATGCAGTCTCGTGAGTTCCTATATTCTGATTTCTATCTTGGCTTGTTAACGTACTTTGCTACTTTTCTGGTGCCCCTGCATGATCTTCTAAACGGTACTTCCTAAATTTCGGGCAAGATTGCCTAAACGGTGCTTCCTGAATTTCGGCTGCTCCTAAGTCAAGTCTGCCTGTTCCTGCATACCGGACTCCCCTATACTCGTCCTCACACTGGGTCACCATTTGCCATCTTCTCCATTTTTCAACGTTTTAACCACTACACCCTTTAACGTGTTTACCTTTTTGGCCAGTTAATCTTGTTTTAGCACCTCTGTTTAGTGTCTGCCCTTCTAACGTTATCCTTCTTCTCCCAAACTTAAACATCAACTAAACTTTTCTGATCAGGTAGCCACGGAGCTCCTAGAACTTCTGAACAAGGTCTATCCAGAAACGAGCTTCTAAGCATGTTTGAGTCTATAGCCAATGCACTTTAATAATTAGATTATATAGGAAGTTCATTTTGAAAATCAGCCACAGCAAGGCTTCTCATCTGGCTTTCTTTTTACCTCGATATCCAATATATATCTGCTTCTTACCTTCAATCATAAAACACCGGTTACTGCATTACAGCGTCTTTTCCATTATAAAAGCTTTGCTGTGGCTCAGTGTCAGTTGCCTTTAACTGATTTGGAACACAATGAGAATAAACTGAAATAAAGGTGTTGAATATGTTTGCTATTAAATAGTTTTATTACGCAGCTACCTAACAATATTATGCAAAAACCAGCAACATTTATCAAAACCACGTAGAATATAAATTAACATTCATGAAATCAATTAAACCGCCTTTCTAACAAATGAAAGCAAATAAACAGGGAGAAAACGCTATCCATGCTCGGAATCTGGGAAACCATCAGCAAGCACTGTGTGGTTGTGATCTCATAGTGAGTTATGACATCATCCTACCCATACAGCAGCCGGCACAGCATTCTATCTTCAGTGCAGTTGGGCGCTCGACACGTTCAAGGTGCTATTTCTTGAAGTGTGGTTACCAACTACGTCAACGGTTACCAGAGAAGAAAAACTCACCGAGCATTATGGCGGAGTGTTGTCTCTTCTCGGTGTTAAGGTGGATTTTAAAGATGTGTTGCCTCATTATACTACGCACATTTTTCAAAAGACTCAAAAAGGCTTCCAATAACGTTCCAACCCACAGCACAGGAGATGAAAACATCGAGCTCTTACCAAGCAGAACCTTTGTGCTGAAGAGAAAAAACGAAGGTAGCAGTACAGAAAAGAGAATGAGACTGAGGAAAAGGAGGAGATGTACTGCTAACCAGAGAGAGAAAAAACGCCTGTATATCAGGAAAAAGGAGATGACAAAGCGCAGAAGAACCAGCACAGACAGCTGTGAATATGAGCGGAAGAGGCGTAGAAATGACGAGAGTCATGATTTGGGGCAGCAGGAGAAACCAAAAGCAGATGCACACCTGGAGGAGTACAGGAGCAGGAGGATGAAGGTTCTTAGGAAAAGGCGCAGAAGTGTGGAGGACTGCGGCCTGACAGCCAAACGATTCAGGAACCTTCTCCCCATGTCGGTGTCTAGCTTAAGGTTTCATTTTCAATTAGGACAAGGGAGCTTTGGAAAGGTCATGTTGGCCTCTGTTCCTCCCAAGGATTCTTTAATCGCGGTTAAAATGATCCGCAAGAAATCCATGAAGTCTCTGCACATTATGAGAGAGAGGAGGATTCTGGAGGTAGCCAGGAACAGCCCGTTTCTATGCCACGGGTATGCAGCTTTCCAGACAGAGACCTGTGTGTTCCTCGCCATGGAGTTTATGGCTGGAGGAACCTTGGAATCGTATATGGACAGCGTTGGCTACATGACACAGAACACAGCCGCATTCTACTCTGCAGAGCTGGTCTGTGGCATCCAATTCCTCCATTCCCAGGGCATCGTTCATAGAGATCTGAAGCCGCAGAACGTCCTACTTGATCGCGAGGGCCATGCGAAGATCAGTGATTTTGGTCTTGCTGTAGAAGGCGTTTTTGGAAGTACAGTGAGAGGACATTGTGGAACACGTCTGTACATGGCCCCGGAAATATATCTAAAGGAACAATATGGTGTTGCTGTCGACTGGTGGTCCTTTGGGGTGATGCTCTTCCGCATGCTTAATGGAACTTTTCCCTTCTTCACTGGCTACTGCAAGAAGGCAACTGTCCATTCTATTATCAATGGCAGGCCGAAATACACCAAGGCATTAAGCCAAGAAGCTGTGGATATACTGACTTGTCTGTTAAAGAAAGATCCTCAGGTTCGCCTCTGGATGGCTGAAGACATCAGGGAGCATCCGTTCTTTTACAGCATAAATTGGGAAGACATAGAGAAACGGAGAATACTTCCCCCATACCAGAAGCCTGAAAGACCCAATCGCCGCTTCAAGAACTTCCAACCCATACCATCGGTTTTGGAGATCACAGAGGACATTGCCTCTCCATCTAGTAACCAGAGCCTGTCTGACACCTCCTCTTTATTTAGTGATCAGAGCCCGGCCGGCGCGTCCTCTTCATCGAGTGACCAGAGCCTGTTCGGCTTCTCTTTTGTCACTCCAGACTGGATGTATTGAAGATTTTGTCAGAGCGATTGTCAAGACTTTCCACATTTGTTGTCTCCAGGAAAGTAAAAAATAAAATACCCCCCCCCTCCAATTTTGGTTATAGTTTCCTTCTTGTTATACAGTAACAGGGTGCATATGACCTCAAAATGCAGGTTTAGCCCAACATCATACACAGTGATTTCTTATGTGCAGATTCAAATGACCCAAATATAACTGAATTTTAAATATTCTTCTTACATGCAGAAATTAATATTAAATCTTATAATATATGATTTTCAAAGGCTTCTTCTGGCCTAAAGTCTCGGATCTTTGATGGAGAAGGTGGGCGCCTTTTGGCTACCTGTTAGGCAGTGAGGAGGGGGACCTAGAAAATGTTTCCCTCTTGGCCTTTTTGGAGAGGAGGAAAGGAAGGAGTCGCGCAACGCCTTTCGGAGAGTGCGGCCCCAGAAGATGAAGACTGGGGACCTGGTGGTGCGCCGGGGCCTTAAATCAGCTCCGTTTCACCCTTGGCACGTCGTCACTATTTCGGATATGGTTGGGATGTTGTCTGACCCGTAGTGACAGAGGACTGGATTTCCCATAACCTGACAAATTCCCATCCCTATATATACGGCTTGTAAACTAAATGCATGTGCAATAACCCTATATATGCCCTATACATACATATAATGTACCAACGTTTACATAGCTTGAGTACCAAGAGACAACAACCCAAGATGTGTTCAGCAACATTTCTTGAGTACAGTAATACCCCTGCCGGTAACATAAACACTCATGTATGGCAAACAGCGCCAGAAGGAAACTTTGTTTAAAAATAGATAGAATTTTAATAAAACACACTAAAAGATACACCACAATTAACACACAATTACCACTTATTTGTTACATTAAGTATCACATCACAAAGCCAATCCTTTTATACAATAGATCTGCGGGCAAACCAATTCCCTATTTGTATCTAATCTTACCGCATTACCCCAATTATACTACGATACAAATTAATTAACCAATGCCAGCATATACAGCCAATACTAAGATATTACACAGTTATAATATAATTATTGTTGCCATCAGTCACACCTATCCAATAATCCTGCCACAACATTCCCCTGCTGCCTGATCGGTCAATCAGAGCGACAGTGCAGCGTTATCCCTTAACCCTGTTAATACCCGCTTTGTATGGTGCTCTGCTGCTGCAGGCAGACCAGCAAAAAAAGAGCCCCCACAAGACCTTTTTATCAGAGGCAGCTACAGGAACAGGGGCCAAGTTTTCTTCGGTCTCCACATGAGTGTGAAGATCATCCCCAACCCCCCTGCTGCCTGATCGCTCCATTAAGAGCGATCGTGCAGTGTTAACCCCTTCAAAATGCCCCAATTGTGTATGACACTAACACGGCATTGCAGGGGTTAATATTTGTCCCTACAAGCTTGTTGGGACGAAATATAAGTCAATGCTGTGCTCCTATGAAGCATCAGCATCGAAAGAGTTTTAAAAAAAACTACCATATTTGTTCCAAAAATGTGAATATTAATTTAGGAAAAAAAGAAAAAGGCTGAATATAAGACGACCTTATAAGAAAAAAAGTTTTACTACTAAATATTAATTCACATGTAAACTATTTTTCACATTTTATAAAAACTATGATAACTTTTTTCTTTTTAATTCCTTTTTTTTGCCAACCTGTCCCCCAGTTATGCACATCTGCTCCACAGTTTGCTACTCTGGCCTCCGAAATGCCTTTTAACCTCCTATATGCCACTTTGCCTCCATGATATGCCTTTTAACCCCCATTATGCCACTCTGCCCCCCAGAGATGCCTTTTAACCCCCTATATGCCACTCTTGTCCCCCAAATATTTGCCTATATACTGCCATATATCGCCACTCTGCCTCAATTATATGCCTTTTAACCCCCAATATGCCACTCAGCCCACCCGAAATGCATTTTAACCCCCTATATGCCACTCTGACCCGCCGACTTACCACTTCTTCCCCAGACACTTTCCTCGTACTTCAGACTCCGCTGTGTGTGGTAGGGGAAGCCGGTAGAAGTCTGCGCAATGCACGTAGACAACCTCTGCTGCTCGATAGTTCCGCCGAGGCTTCTATGACGCAGCACCGGCGTGACGTGACCTTCCGGTGCTCAGTCATAGAAGCCCAGGCGGATATTACGTGGACAACCGCCGCTGCTGCTGGCACTTCCCCCGGGGCTTCTATGATGGAGCACCCGAAGGTCATGTCACGTCGGCGCTCCATCATAGAAGCCCCCAGAGGAAGTGCCAGCAGCAGCGGAGGTTACCAGACAGGAGGATCCAGGTCCCCTGCAGAGCTGCGGGGGATCTGGATCTTAGTCTTGTAGTCAGACCTCTATTTGAGGTCTGATTATCAGACGGCCTCAAATATAATATGAGGGGTATTTTTCAAAGTGTTTGCTCTGAAAACACCTCGTCTTATAATCGAGCAAATGAGGTAATAATAAAAATTTTTAAAAAAATAACAGCACTGACCTGAATGTCAAGGGTGCTTCCAGGTCTTTTACTGTGAGTTAAGAATCTGCAGCAGTTAAACCCGCTGCAGAACCAAGCAAAAGTATGCTGATCATGATCAGATCGCTCCCGGGCCATTAGGAGTGATCTGATCATTATGGCAGCCCCTGGATGACCCTGCCCTAGAAAGAGAGAAGGGGCATCTAAGGTAATAATGGGAAAAAACACAAATTATTAATAAAAATACATAATTATTACCTAATCACTTGTCCGTGATATTTTAAGTCGCTGATTATTCATCAATGT
>VKOC01015223.1:0-12954 GCA_009364415.1 Spea multiplicata | reverse complement strand
TGTATCCACACACAGAAGTCTCTACAAGGCCTGGGTCCATAGTCGATAGGGAGGAGGCTGGCTCTCAGGCCTCTCCAGGGGCCCCAGTGATGGAGGGTTCTGCCACACATCTCCCCCTTACAAATAGGACTGACACAGGAGTAAACCCCAAACGGGTTGACTCCGTAGTCAGTTAGTTCACTTAGCCCATCAATGCCCTCCTGAAACTGGTGCCCCAAATAATCTGCCCCTCCAAGAGCATTACTCCCCCGCCCAACCTCTCCAGAAAAATATAACTGCCGGTGTAGAGAAGTGCCTACAGCACCTTCTCTCTGGAATCTTCCCAGTCGCTGGGGAGTGATGATGCCTGCATCTTCTCCCTGGTGCTCCTGTTGCCGCTGTGGTGATGGGTTGGCAGCGCCATCTTCCAGGTCATCTGTCTGCCACTGGGGAGGAGGGACGACACCCTCGGCTCCCTGAACTGGGATCTGCGGCTGGGAAGAGAGGACAGGTTCCTCCACTTGCGAATCTGTGAGCTGCTGCTGGGGAGACTGGCCAGCTGCGCCATCTCCTTTGCGCTCACTTGGCCGCTGGGGAGGGATGTCACCTCCACCCCTTCCTTGATGCTCCTTCTGCCGCTGGGAACATGGGCCGGCTGCGCCGTCTCCCGGTTCATCCGTCAGCCGCTGGGGAGGAGGGACGACACCCTCGGCTCCCTCGATTAAGATCTGCCTCTGGGGAGATGAGCCGGCTGTGCCGTCTTCCAGGTCATCTGTCAGCCGCTGGGGAGGAGGGATGCCACTGCCAGCTCCCAGAGTTGTGAGCTGCCGATGGGGAGACTGGCCGGCTGCGCCATCTCCTGGACACTCACCCACCCGCTGGGGAGTGATGCCACCTGCATCCCCTCCCTGGTTCTCCATCTGCCGCTGGGGAGATGAGCCGACTGCGCTGTCTCCTGGGTCATCCAACAGCCGCTGGGGAGGAGGGACGGTACCCTCTGCTCCCAGGTCATCCTTCAGCCGCTGGGGAGGAGGGACGACACCCTCAGCTCCCTCAGCTGGGATCTGCCGCTGCGGAGGGGGAACAAGTTCCTCCGCTCCCAGAGTTGTGAGCCGCCGCTGGGGAGACTGGCCAACTGCGCCATCTCCTGGACACTCACCCACCCGCTGGGGAGTGATGCCGCCTGCATCCCCTCCCTGGTGCTCCATCTGCTGCTGGGGAGATGAGCCGGCTGCGCAGTCTCCCGGGTCTTCCAGCAGCCGCTGGGGAGATGGGCCGGCTGCCGCATATCCCTGGATTCCTGTTGCAGGTACGGGGCAGAGGCCAGGGGCTCTCCACCCTGTTGTCAGCGCTTCAGCTGGGGGGTATGGATCCGGGCGAAATACCCAGCATTCGGAGGACCCCGGCGTGAAGACCGCAGCCTCATCTACCCATCCTGGGTTAACATCCTCGGATGAACAATCAACAAAGTCCATGGACACTGGGGCATACTGCTGAACATGGTCGAACAAATCTTGATATGCCTGTTCCAGTTCCCATTCTTGTGTGACCAAATAATCCAGGTCAGCCCACAGCTCAGGCACAAATGGGATAGCCTCTGCCCTGCGCTCCTGGATGTCTTCCCCCCGACACTCCGATGTACTTCCGAAGTCGGGATCCTTTTCTATGCTTTCCAATAGTAATCCCGGGCCGCCAAAGCCATAGCCCTCTGTAGGACCTTTATCCTCCAGCCCCGGGCATAGCTGTGCTGCGTACCACCGCAGAGCTCGATATCCATCGTCCAACCTCAGCTCTGCCTGGACCAGCACCTCCAACTCGGCCACCCATTCCTCCCTGGGCTGCTTTCCCAGCAACGGCATTCGTGCCTCCAGCTGGAACCAGTAAATGTCCTCGCTGGTTGGGAGGCACTTACCCAAGTATTCCTGTTCCCATCGCAGACTCTCCCACCAGAGTTGCCGACGGATATGATCCCTCCACCTCAGCTCGTCCTCAGCTGATACAGGTCCGTTGTGTTGGGCCCATGCCTCCTGCATACGCCATCTGAACTCCAGTTCCATAGCTGAGGATCCTGGCATTGCTCCTTCTCTGCCCGAAGGGTGACCAATCCTGGTGGTGGTTTGGATATCCCGTTTGGAAGGAAAAATCCCACCGCTTGCCACCAATGTGACGGGACCGACCTTACCCCGACTGGGTACTCCCGCCAAACGTTGCTTCCTCCTCCCGGGACACCAACAAGTAACCCCTTCAGCGCCGGGCAGAACCAGCGTTGTACATAGAAGGAGGGACGTCGCTGCATCGAAGCCGCATTGGCACTGTGGCTATCCGAAGCTTAGCTACACAGCGTGGCTATAGCCCACCCCAAACATCAGGCAACACTCATGTTGAGGTGAAAGCAGGACTCATTTATTAAAGCCAAATACAGAGGTATATATACACAGAAGTAGAAAAGGGGCAATACACATATCACATGATCTAATTACCATGGCAGGAAGGAAGTAATTAGATCAAATCCTGCAACACAATATCTGGGGGAAGGACAGGATGTCACGAGACATAAATAATGACATTAACTGGGGACGTAGACGTGGAATGACGATAGACATATAATTGGCTTGAGACAGACAATGGCCAGGACACAGGGATAACAGGAGCTCACGGTATTAACAGCTACCTGTTATGTAATTGATAATGAGGTATGCAGCAGTCATACCTACAGGGGGTCTTAAGACAAGGGCTGACTCACACAATAACAGGGGAAACACTTCACACCTATACACTTAACAATGCTAAGACAATCAGCCTTCTTCCTACCACAGGATGTCCAGCAGACGTTACAGTTCTGAGACTCTGAGTGCTAAAACATGGGGTACATCAGCAGACTGAACCCCTGTATCCACACACAGAAGTCTCTACAAGGCCTGGGCCCATAGTCGATAGGGAGGAGGCTGGCTCTCAGGCCTCTCCAGGGGCCCCAGTGATGGAGGGTTCTGCCACATATTATATTGGTGGCAAAGTTTCAGAGGCTGAAATCTCCCATGTATTTCTTCCTCACTCAGTTATCGGTGTGCGATATCCTTGTATCCACCATCATAGTCCCCAACATGCTCCATGTTTTAATCAGTGGGGGAAGTAAAATATCTTTAGCTGGCTGCATCACTCAGTTTTACTTTTTTTCTATTTCAGAAGGCACAGAGTGTTTTCTTCTCTCAGCAATGTCCTATGACCGGTATTTGGCCATTTGTCACCCCCTGCGTTACACGTCCATCATGGGTTTTAGGCTTTACCTCCAACTCATTCTCATTTCTTGGCTTTTGTCATGTGTATTTTCATCTTCTGTTGCCTCATTCCTTTCTGTTTTAGAGTTCTGTGGTCGTGTCATTGACCATTATTTCTGTGATCTTGCTCCTGTTGCAGAGTTGTCTTGTACAAAACATACTCTTGCGGAACTTGTAGATTTTATCATAGGCATACCATGTGTAGGTGTCCCTTTCTTTTTCATTATTTTTACTTATGTCTCCATTTTTATCACCATCCTTAGAATTTCCTCCAGCATCGGGAGACAGAAAGCCTTCTCCACCTGCAGCTCCCACTTGACTGTAGTGTGTGCCTACTATGGGACTCTAGTAGTAGTTTACATTGCCCCCACCAAAAGGCATTCTTTTAACGTTAATAAAGTATTATCTCTTCTATTTTCAATGCTATGCCCTTTTTCTAACCCGATTATATACAGTCTTAGGAATGAGGATATCAAAATAAGTTTGAAAAAGTTTATGTCAAAGAGCCCAAGAGGAATCTAAAATACATCTTCATAAATGATCTGTCCTTTGCTTTCCTCTTACAAAGAGACAGATAAAGAGATTTTTCTTTATTGGCCCTTGTGGTTACTGGCATTTAAAGCTCATTTCTAGTTTAGATGAGATATTATGGGGAGCTGTAATCCTGCTTTTCGGGTAAATTCTAGCAACACAAAAGTGGAAAGTACCATATTTTTCACACATTCTTAGTTGACTGTGTTCGCTAAACAAACTAAATTGTTATACTTGGTAATATAAATTTTAACCCATACACAGTATATTGGTAATAATTTTCTGCTTACATTAGTAATAGTAAGAAATTACTTAACACCTAAGAGTATATGATATATTTTGCCCATTAATTATTTCACAATATGTACTGCGACACAGATTATGGGCACATGGTAACGGATTGATGAAGTCACCAGAAATGCCATGGTTCTTTCCTTGGAGGGAAGGACCAAGAAGATTCAGCTGTCCTACATAGCTTCTGGCCAGGGATGGAAGGATGGGATCACATATGCCTTTGTGGAGTCCAGTCCTGCAGGAAACAAAGAAAGGGACCCGGTGTCCATCGTGGTTTTCTGGCACTTGGCACTTTTTTGTTATTTTTACAGCCGAGCCACTGACCTTGGAGCTTCAATAAATAAAATATAAATATGCTACAAAATGCCTGAGAACTTTCAGTTCTCACATTGTCACCTGTGTCTTATCTACTCCCCATCTTGACCACTCTCCATTTCGCTGGTTCTTCTGGGTACATCAGTAATGTTGTATCCCAAGGCTCTCATAAAGGAGCCAGCATGTCCTATTATGGCGTAAAAATGTCTTATAAATGTTCTGGGCAAGGGAAAAGAGAGTTCTTATAACTACAGGTCAAAAGGGCATGGGATTGAACTACAAGTGTCATGCATCTTTCAAATTTGTGATTTGTGAGTGACTGAAGTCCATCTTCTCCATCAATGGTTATGAGTGATATCAGAAGCACCAAAATATATGATTCCTTTGGTTTCGCTCTTTGCAGGCGAATCCATTGAGTACAGATTATTAAAGATCCTGTGTTGAGTCAACTGGCCAGTCCAGCTGTAGATGCTTTAAGTAGATGGCTATGGCTTCACTGCCTGTCTTTTATGGCACACTTTATTTCTAGTCTATTACATGAACTGAATATTGAATCCCATGAGTAAAGTATCCATACCACAACATCCATGACAAGTTATTGTTGTTTAGTCTGTACTTAAGTCAGTAGACTTGGGCGACAGCCAACTCATCGTGTTCGTGTTTGTCTTCGTGGGGAAAAAACTCTTCATATTCCATGAATACTCTTCATATTCCAAGTTTTGTGTTATTTTTTTAGAAGGGGTTAATACGGGGTTAACGCGCTACGCAGTAGCTTTGGCGCCAGGATTTAAAAGGTCCGTACGATCCCTCTATTGGTCGCCGGCAGGAGGCTCCTCTGCCATTAGCCAATGAAGTGCACCTGCTCTTCATTGGTTGATGACAGACGAGCCCCCTGCTGGTGACAAATAGAGTCGCTCGTACAGACCTTTAACTCCTGATGCCAAAACTAGGCCTGTGGAGACCATAAATCTCCCTGCTCCAAGAGTTAAAGGTCCATATGAGCGACTCTATTGGTTGTGCGTACGGACCTTTACCCCCTGGCGGTGGAACTCGGCCTGGGGATTCCATTGGTCTCCTTGAAGTTAATAGACTCCAATAGAGTGATGGTCCTGGTCTCTCTGCTCCAGGAGTTAAAGGTCCATACGAGCGAATCTATTGATCACCGGCAGGGAGCTCCTCTGGTAGCCGGGAGACCAATGATCTCCCCAGGCAGAGTTACACCGTCAGGAGTTAAAGGGCCATAAGAGCGACTCTATTGGTCGCCTGAATGGGCTTCCTCTAGCATCAACCAATTGGTTGATGCCAGAGGAGGCCCCTGCTGGTGACCAATAGAGTCGCTTACACGGACATTTAACTCCTGTTAACCCCTGCGATGCTGCGTAGATAAGGTAGACTAGATGGGGAAGGCACCAGGGAGATTAGTAGATTAATGAAGACAAACATAAAAATTTTTCGTGTTGTGTGTCTTCGTCTTTGTGTACGTTTTGCCGCTGCCATGTTTGTGTCTTCTTTATTCAGGCTGAACAAAGAAAATGCACCCTTTGTGTTTGTTTTCATGTTCGGCCGAATACAAATGCACAAGTCTAGTATTCAGTGAAATGTCATTGATAAATCATTCATTCATTTCAAGATAATCGCTGCATTGAGAATGGGGTATAGTCACTAAAAGTCGAGTTGTAAGATAAATTAAGATTACTACTCGGAAAACAATTCACAGCTTCACTAATATGGGACTTCAGCCCAGGTGTGGGCAGACCATGACATGTGACTTCTATGAGAACCATCATGTCCTTGCCCAACTGTATGCCGGCCGTATGGACAGAAGAGCTTTATTCCTTAAGAGCAGACTGTTACTGCTAAATTTATTTTCATTTAAGAACATTGAAATGTGAAAATAATAAAAAAAGATTTTGAGAAACAGCTTGGTGTTATCATAATATTCATTTTTATGTGTTTGAGGATATTTGTGGCTGCTTAGAACATTTATGCAAAGTTGCTTTTCTAGTAGTCAAGAATTTATTGGATGGAGGAGAATAACTGGGTTTTTACAGTCCTTCACTGTCAATTTGCATAGCAGGGCTTGTGAATTTATGTATTGTCCCCAGAAATGTCAGTGAAAAGTTGTCAGGACTGGGATGGGAGCATAAGGCAGGTAGAGCTGTCTGACCCAGAGGCAGACAATCCGTAATACCAGATCGCAAAGTCAATAATCAGTCCAGAAAGTCAAGGCAGACTGCACAACGGGTTAACAAGCCAAGATTGTGAGACAAGAGACAAGCAGTATAATCCAGGTCTTAAGCCAAAAATCAAGCCAAGAGGTCAAGTGAGGTCAGCGAGCTGTAGCAAGGAACACAAGGTGAATACCATGGGCTTGGAGGTAAGGGACCTCTGCTGGTCTGGAGGCCTGACACTGTAAGAAAATATAGGTAGGGCCAAACACAAACTTCGATAATTGGATCAACACATAAATATGTATGTGCGTCAAAAATAGGCAGAGTCACTTAGATGCAAACAAAGGTAAAACATTTAATACGAACAAAAATAAAAGAAGAATATAAAAAGAAGATAACAATAATAATACGGAACAAGTCTTACAAAACCTTGGAGAGGAATTTAGTTCATGACATCTGTCCTTTGCATTCCTGAGGATGGAGGGAGAGAGTGCTGGGACGTGAAGTGTCCGTGGATGGCAAGTACATCTCTCCTCTACCTCTCCTCCCATGCCTCTCTAACACCAAGCTTATATACAATTCCCCTAATTAGGTGTTCAAACATGTTCACTTAGGTCTTACACGCCCAAACCCTATTTTAGGTGGCCACTGTACGCCTACTGTAATGCCCTTTTACAGTTACAACTATACCCTGCATTAACAAGTTACCATCCTATCTATAGACTGCCTGTTCAGCAAATCCTTCATTCCATAATTAAGGTCAAGGAAACCTTGAAGCCTACCATTGAAACATATTAATATATCTTAATGATCATTTATTTATGCCCAATAATTACATATCTTTGACTATTGCCTATACTAATAATTTCATATGGTGCTTTATCATATACTTAAGGTTAGAAGAGATGTTAAATGTGTTAGAATATTTTACAGGAACTAGTTTGCCGCCACCAAAACCAGCCCGTGCTCCAACCGAATGCCCCAGTGGCCTAATGGATAAGGCACTGGCTTCCTAAGCCAGGGATTGTGGGTTCGAGTCCCATCTGGGGTGCTCTTACCCGAGCAAGAGGCTGGTTCGGCCCAGTGTTACGCGGTTCCCAAGACATCTGCCGGTAGGCGAGGCTTTTTGCTTTTTACGCCAGTAGTCCATTCCACTCGAAACCCATGTCCCAAAACCACCCCTTTAAGCATGGCTCTACAAGCTTGCATGGGAATCACAAAGCTTTCCACAAGCCTATTTTGAAAGAAAAAACAAACAAATGGCTTGTGGACTAAAAAGCCTTCAAGTGAACTCTGGTCAAGCGACCTTTCTCAATGTGCAAGAAGCCTTTTCATCAATGTTGGCTTTCCCACAGGGGAGCTTTCAGTTGGCAAGTGACAAAACGAGAGAACCGAGTGTAAGCCCACCCAGCGCGGAGCTCCAGTGGCGCAATCGGTTAGCGCGCGGTACTTATAAGGCAGTATTTGTTGAGCAATGCCGAGGTTGTGAGTTCAAGCCTCACCTGGAGCACATCCCTTTAAGCTTTCGAGTTTTATTTGAAAGGTTTTTAAGGCATAATGTGCAAGAATGTATTTTCTCCAATCTTTTTGTTAGTAGACGTTAACACGGCTTAGTAAAGGACTGATCGCGGTTAAGAACCGCTGGAAGAGGTCATGGTGTCGAAGAACCTGGCAGCACTTCCCTGGTGGTCTAGTGGCTAGGATTCGGCGCTCTCACCGCCGCGGCCCGGGTTCGATTCCCGGCCAGGGAACGTTTTTCATATGGTACAACAAAGATGAGGAGAAGTGTTTACATAAAGAGGAGCAGAGAAGTTGGTCCGAATGGTCCGGCAAGCTTTTAGAACAAATTGAAAGGGCTGCGCATCTGCTTTCAAGTTTTAATCACGAGAGATCTAAACCACCCTGACATTTACTGTATTATTGGAACAAGGAATTTTACAATCTTCAAGGAGTCTCTCTCATTTGGCATGGTGCCAAAAGATCGGCACAAAAGCAGAAATGGTGCTAATCTTTCAAACCTGACCAAAATCCCCGCCACTGGATTAAAGACTTAGTGAGCCTCAACATCTGCGCTGTGGAAGTTATTGGAAACATTTGGAAGGGATAATGTGCAAGAATAGATTTCCTCCAACATTATCATTAGTAGGCGTTAACGCGGCTTCATCAAGGACTCATCGCGGTTAAGAACCGCTGGGAGAGCTCATGGTTTCAGCGACCCTGACACCACTTCGCTGGTGGTCTAGTGGCTAGGATTCAGCGCTCTCACCGCCGCGGCCCGGGTTCGATTCCCGGTCAGGGAATCTTTTGAATAAAGTACAGCAGAGATGAGGAGAGACGTTGACATAAAGAGGAGCAGAGAAGTTGGCGCCGAATGGTCCCGCAAGCTTTTAGAACAAATTGAGAAGGCTGCACATCTGCTTCCAGCTTGCTTGGGGGTAAAAAAGTTGAAAAGAGCATCACAAGGGTGGTGTTTGCACTGTTGTCAAGTTATGACACGGCGACAGGAAGCACAATTGGAAGCTCAGTCTGGGAAAAAAACGGAGTCCAGTCCCCCAAATTGCAGATTGATATTTTAGTGCACGTTAGGGTCCGTTTTGCCTGGACTGCAAAGGTATTTACTGCATGCGTTCCTTAGTTATAGGACTTTGAAAATGAGACCTGTGCCTTCTTGACGTGCTCACCTTGAAGCGTCTATTGAAAACTAGGAAGTCTTAGTATGCAAACGTCTTGCACCTGCTCAGCAGCCCTCCCTGTAGAAGTACAACCAGGCAAATCAAGCAGGTGCCAAAGAGGTGATTTTCCAGAGGAACCTCCCATTTTTGGGGCTCTTTTCAAAAGACATTCCAAAAGCAGTGTTTGCTTGCTTGTTTTCTGCTAATTGAGTGTTTTCGCCCCTGAGCGATCAGTCGATCTTGCATGTCGGGCCACAAACTAGAGTCATAATGAGGGCTCTCTGGAACTAGTTTGCAGCCACCAAAACCAGCCCGTGCTCCCACCGAATGCCCCAGTGGCCTAATGGATAAGGCACTGGCCTCCTAAGCCAGGGATTCTAGGTTCGAGTCCCATCTGGTTTGCTCTTATCCGAGCAAGAGGCTGGTTCGGCCCAGTGTTACGCAGTTCCCAAGACATCTGCCGGTAGACGAGGCCTTTTGTTTTTTACGCCAGTAATCAATTCCACTCGAAACCCATGTCCCAAAACCACCCCTTTAAGCATGGTTCTACCAGCTTGCATGGGAATCACAAAGCTTTCCGCAAGCCTATTTTGAAAGAAAAAACAAACAATTGGCTTGTGGACTAAAAAAGCCTTCAAGTGAACTCTGGTCAAGCGACCTTTCTCAATGTGCAAGAAGCCTTTTCATCAATGTTGGCTGTCCCACAGAGGAGCTTTCAGTTGGCAAGTGACAAAACCAGAGAACCGAGTGCAAGCGCACCAAGCACGGAGCTCCAGTGGCGCAATTGGTTAGCGCGCGGTACTTATAAGGCAGTATTTGTTGAGCAATGCCGAGGTTGTGAGTTCAAGCCTCACCTGGAGCACATCCCTTTACGCTTTCAACTTTTATTTGAAAGGTTTTTAAGGCATAATGTGCAAGAATCTATTTTCTCCAATCTTTTTGTTAGTAGACGTTAACACGGCTTAGTAAAGGACTGATCGCGGTTAAGAACCGCTGGGAGAGCTCATGGTGTCGAAGCGCCTGGCAGCACTTCCCTGGTGGTCTTATGGCTAGGATTCGGCGCTCTCACCGCCGCGGCCCGGGTTCGATTCCCGGTCAGGGAACGTTTTTAATAAGGTACAACAAAGATGAGGAGAAGTGTTTACATAAAGAGGAGCAGAGAAGTTGGTCCGAATGGTCCGGCAAGCTTTTAGAACAAATTGAAAGGCTGCACATCTGCTTTCAAGTTTTAATCACGAGAGATCTAAACCACCCTGACATTTACTGTATTATTGGAACAAGGAATTTTACAATCTTCAAGGAGTCTCTCTCATTTGGCATGGTGCCAAAAGATCGGCACAAAAGCAGAAATGGTGCTAATCTTTCAAACCTGACCAAAATCCCCGCCACTGGATTAAAGACTTAGTGAGCCTCAACATCTGCGCTGTGGAAGTTATTGGAAACATTTGGAAGGGATAATGTGCAAGAATAGATTTCCTCCAACATTATCATTAGTAGACGTTAACGCGGCTTCATCAAGGACTCATCGCGGTTAAGAACCGCTGGGAGAGCTCATGGTTTCAGCGACTCTGACACCACTTCCCTGGTGGTCTAGTGGCTAGGATTCGGCGCTCTCACCGCCGCGGTCCGGGGTTCGATTCCCGGTCAGGGAATCTTTTGAATAAAGTACAGCAGAGATGAGGAGAAATGTTGACATAAAGAGGAGCAGAGAAGTTGGCGCCGAATGGTCCCGCAAGCTTTTAGAACAAATTGAGAAGGCTGCACATCTGCTTCCAGCTTGCTTGGGGGTAAAAAAGTTGAAAAGAGCATCACAAGGGTGGTGTTTGCACTGTTTTCAAGTTATGACACGGCGACAGGAAGCATAATTGGAAGCTCAGTCTGGGAAAAAAAACAGGACTCCAGTCCCCCAAATTGCGGATTGATATTTTAGTGCACGTTAGGGTCCCTTTTGCCTGGACTGCAAAGGTATTTACTGCATGCGTTCCTTAGTTATAGGACTTTGAAAATGAGACCTGTGCCTTCTTGATGTGGTCACCTTGAAGCGTCTATTGAAAACTAGGAAGTCTTAGTATGCAAATGTCTTGCACATGCTCAGTAGCACTCCCTGTAGAAGTGCAACCAGGCAAATCAAGCAGGTGCCAAAGAGGTGATTTTCCAGAGGAACGTCCCATTTTTGGGGCTCTTTTCAAAAGACATTCCAAAAGCAGTGTTTGCTTGCTTGTTTTTTGCTAATTGAGTGTTTTCGCCCCCGAGCGATCAGTCGATCTTGCATGTCGGGCAACAAACTTGAGTCATAATGAGGGCTCTCTGGAACTAGTTTGCAGCCACCAAAACCAGTCTGTTGTGACACCGAATGCCCCAGTGGCCTTATGGATAAGGCACTGGCCTCCTAAGCCAGGGATTGTGGGTTCGAGTCCCATCTGGGGTGCTCTTACCCGAGCAAGAGAGTGGTTCGGCCCAGTATTGCACGGTTCCCACGACATCAGCTGATAGGTGATGCTTTTTTGTTTTTTACGCCAGGAATCCATTCAACTCGAAACCCATGTCCCGAAACCACCCCTTTAACCCCTTCGCGACCTTTGCCGGTTCAGGACCGTCATTACAAGAAGGTCACTAAATGACCTTTGACGGTCCTGAACCGTCAAAAAGTTAAATAAGCTTAGAAAGTGATCAAGGATCACTTTCTTCGCTTAAACGGCCTTGCTGCAATGCCTCGATGTCGAGGCATTGCAACAAGGCCGAGATCGGCATCGGGGGCCATGTCTGGCCCCTCCCCGGGGCGTCAACAGCCGCCATACATTGTATGGCGGCGGACGCCCGTTTTAAAAGCGTTTAGGAGGCGATCGACGATCGCCTCCTAAACTTAAATGGTGTCGCTGGAATGCCTCGATCAGGAGGCATCCAGCGACACCAAACACTTACCTTTAGGTGGGCTGTGACCGCTCCGGAGAGCGGTCACAGCCGCAGCTGCCGGTGATCTTCGCCAGAAAGAAAGATGGCGGCGGCTCGGCAAATAAAATAATAAAGATGAGAGTTCGCTAGATGGTCTCCAGACCCTCTAGAGAACTCTGGCTCCACTTGCTGGTTGAATACAGGTACTGCATTCAACCATGCAAGTCAATGGAGCCCAGCTTTCTAATCACTATGTGATTAGTAAAATATTAAAAAATAAATAAAAAAAAAAATGAAAAAATAAAAAAAATGTGCTAACATTTAAAAATAATTATCAGTGATGTCACTAGGATGAACCATCCAGTACCAGCAAAATGTGTAAAAAAAAAAATATAAAAAAAAGTATTAAAAAAATAAAATAAAAAAATAAAGTTTATTATTTTGAGCAAGTGCTAAAATTTCTCAAAAATTTCAACAAAGAGTTAAAATAAAAGCACTTCAAATACCCAAGGGGTGTCTAATAAAAAAAATGGCTGATGGGGTAAATTGGAGTGGCCTAGCTCAAAGATAGGGCATAGGTACAGACTGACCAAAATGGAGAAAAAAAGCGCACTTCCCAAATGTTGCATTTTAAATCTCAAACAACCTGACAAACCCATGCATGTGGGGTATCACTGCACTCAGGAGATGTTCCACTCAGGAGATGTTCCTGAACACACATTGGGGGGTGTTTGACAGTGACATATACCAGGACCTGTATATCTATAACTAAAGTGCAATTTGTGTGAAAAAAATTACTATTACAAAGTTTGACAAAGTGTAGTT
>VKOC01015222.1:0-29361 GCA_009364415.1 Spea multiplicata | reverse complement strand
ATTTTCTTCTTTCTCATTTTGTGCTCCCACACATATTATATATTGTTTTTTTCAGGACAAACAGGGCTTTCTTTAGATACCATTATTTTTATCATATCATCTAATTTACTATACAAAAAATGATAAAATATGGTGATTTTTGGTTAAAAAATTACTTTCTCTCACTTTTTAAACAAAAAAACTTTTACTCATCTGCAAAAACGAATGAAAAAACCTGCTAAATAGATTCGACTATTTGTCCTGAGTTTAGAAATACCCAATGTTTTTATGTTTTTTGCTTTTTTCTGCACGTTTTGGGGCAATAAGTACAGGTAGCGTTTTGCTATTTCAAAACCATTTTTTGCCCAAAGCTGGTCATTCTGTCCCATGTGCCATTTCGGGTATCTTTGAAGCCGGCCAATGCAATTTACCCCATTAAACCATATATTTTTAAAAACTAGACACCCCAAGGTATTTGAAATGCTGGTATTTTAACTCTTTCCATGCACCAATTCTACCACTAGCCTTTGTCAAACTTTATGGTAGTAATTTTTTTTTGTATTTTTTTCACACACGTTGAACTTCAGGTATAAATGTATCGCTCCTGGTATATGTCACTGCCAAACAACACCCCAATATGTGTTCAGCAACATCTCCTGAGCGCAGTGATACCCCACATGCAGGGATTTGTTGGGTTATTTGGGAGGTAAAAGGCCACCTTTGTGAGGTGTGTATTTTTTTGCCATTTATACATCCGGTCACTCTGTGCCCACATCCCATACTTGGGACATCTTTGAAGCCGGCCAATTCTATTTACCCCATCATATAATAAATTTTTAAAACTAGGCACACTATGGGCATTTATAATCCAAACATTTTAACTCTTTGCGTGTGGGAGTTTTTTGGGAAGATACAGCGCTAATTGTGTATAAAAAAACGTATACATATATACCTATGTGCTCTTTTTTCGTGACAGTAGGTAATTATTTTTACATGTAACTGTATATATATATACACATATATTTTTTGTTTTTAAATTTTAATATTTTTTTTTACAATACACTGAGGTTGTGTAGCCCCCTCTGAGGCTACACAACCTCAGTGTATAGTTAAAAAACATCATTGCCTCAATGAAGAGGCAGGCTGGAATGAGGGGGGTGAGTGTTTGACAGACCAGGTCACTGGTCTGTAGTTTAACCCACCGATCGCCGTGATTCACTGTGAATCACGGGGATCGGGAAGTTGTGAAGCCCCCCCCCTCCCTGGACCCTGGAGCATTCCAGGCTTGTCTCAATGAAGAGGCAGCCTGGAATGCCCCTCGCCCGATTTGTATCGGGTTCGAGGGGAGTTGACAGACCAGTGATTTCACTCACTGGTCTGTCGTTTAACCCACCGATTGCCGTGATTTACTGTGAATCACGGCGATCGGGAGGTTGTGAAGCCCCCCCCCTGAGCATTGCAGGCTTGCCTCAATGACGAGGCAGCCTGGAATGCCCCTTACCCGATTTGCATCGGGGGCAGGGGCGGGAGCGTGAATGACAGACCAGTGATTTGAATCACTGGTCTGTCATTTAACCCACCGATCGCTGCGATTCACGGTGAATCACGGCGATCGGGGGGGTTGTGAAGACCCCTCTGGGGCATTGCAGGCATGCCTCAATGTAGAAGCAGCCTGGAATGCCCCTTACCCGATTTGAATCAGGCTCGGGGGCGTGTTTAACAGACCGGTGATTTGCATCGCCGGTCTGTTGTTTAAACCGCCGATCTCCGTGAATTGCGGAGATCGGAAGTTTGCAAAACTTTTTTTTTTGGTTTGCCTGGATAGCCTCACTTGTGAGGCTTCCAGGAAAACCACGATGCCGCCGATCGCGGCGAAAACGCCGCGGTAAACGGCAAAAAACGTTACCACGTACATGTACGGGCATTGTCGTTATCGCGTTGCTCGGCAACCCCGTACATGTACGTGGATTGTCGTTAAGGGGTTAAAAGATAGTTATGCTTTATAAGACAGTGTAAGTTAAGCATGGTTCTATTATAGTGGTTGGTGTTAGAAATCTGGTACATATATATATATATATATATATATGTATATAACACCCTGCATTTATTCCAAAAGAATTCTATAGGTGGCGTTAACATTCCTTAAATGGCTCAGTGGTTTTAGGTGAGTTCTGCAAATGAGCATAGCTTAAAGATGTTCACAGGAAAAAAGGAAAAGTATCTCTCCATTGGGTGTGTCACCCTCCATATATCCGTCAGCTCCAATATCAAAGTATTTTTTTAAGGAATGATGTGTGGCGTGAAACTATGAAATATGTGTTTCTTGGAAAAGCAGAATGTCACCTTTCAGTCCCCTCCCGTGTGTTCTGTTTGTCTCAGTCTGCAGTCTAAAGGTATGTCTCAGTGCTATGTGTTTGGATGTCATGTTTGGTTTGTTTCGTATCTTTGTCAGCAGGGATTAGCGTTAGGACCCACCGTCATTGGAGTACTTTGGCGTAGTGGTGGGCTAAGCATACTATGGCCATAAGATGTGACGGAATCTCCAATAGTTATCAAACAGTCCTAGGCTAGTTTCTGTATTTATGTGAATGAGTCTGTCCTTTATCCCCGGCAGCGGGGTGTCCTGTCCTGTATCCCCGGCAGCGGGGTGTCCTGTCCTGTATCCCCGGCAGCGGGGTGTCCTGTCCTGTATCCCCGACAGCGGGGTGTCCTGTCTTGTTCTCTGTTGTGCCCTGTGTTATGTATATCTTGTCTGGTTATGTTTATTCCTTGTCTTGTTCATTGTTGTGCTCAGTAACATGTATATCTTGTCTGGTTATGTTTCGTGCTTGGACTCCCTCTCCCTTGCTTGTTTTGTGCTATATTTCTCTGCTTAGCTTCCATACTCCCAGCCTGCAGCATCCCGCATATGAGTCTTGCATGATGTCTCATGCCTGTTCCTGGGTGGATTTCACTTTGTTCTGGACTACATCCGCTGCTATTTCAGGGCACTGGTGTTTGGCTGCACAACCCTAGATACTCAACACCCAGGTGAGTGCGGTCACCCTGCAACCAGGCCCTGTCCAACTCCACTACTGCACCGTAACTCCTGCACACAATCTTTGGGCGTGCTGGGTCCTTTCAGTCATCTGTTTGGACCCAATTCGTGACAACTCTCACACTCTCTGCCGACCACTTCCGCTTATGCTGACCACTTCTACTTCTTCATCTTCTATCTTTTATCTTCTCTCTTCTATCTTTGTCCGCATCTCCACTAACCCAAAATGGCAGCGCTTTCGGTGATGTCCGATCCTACAATTGTGGGAGAGGACATCACCAAAAGCACAGTTATTTTGCCTTTACTTAAATTCAGGCAATATGCCGGCATGTCTGGGGACGTCCTCTCCCCTATCCTCCAATCGGGGCAATATGGCAGTGCTTGTGGTGATGTCATCTCCCTGATCCTCCAATAGTGATAATTGAGCACCAGGTATCCTATAAAGAATTCTATAAAATTGATAGTATCTGAATATACTGGTGAATCATGTTATAAAAACAATTAGTGTTTTTTTATTCATCACTGATCATACTTTCTCTAAAGCTTTTCATGTGCAGAAAGACATGTAGACAATCCAATAGACTTTCTGTCATCTACTAATTTAAGGCCACTAACAAGCATTGGATGAAAGAAATGAATGGGTTTGACATAATCATTCACTTTCTCTGAATTTTTCAGTATTCCAGCTGTAATGACATTTTAAAAGTGAGGAGGTTATGGCCTTCATTACTTCCATGATAATAGTGTTGGCTGTTTGACAGGCATCTGAAAGGAACTGCAGAACACACTAGTTTTAATTGCTTTGCATCTATTTAATAATGTGTATGCTGCTGTCAAAGGTCATGGCAGCAGCAGCAATGACATAAATCTTAGGAATTTATTTAAGCTTATACTTTTATGGCAAGGGAAGTAGAATTTGGATGTAAAGAATAGTGAAAGATGTCAGGGTGGGCTTACTTCACTAAGATGTATAACTAAAAAAGCATTAATGAGTTACAATTATTATGAGCCTGGAAAAGGATAACTTACTGGCCAAGCAAGTCAGAGTTCACTTGGGTTTTCTGAATGATATCATGAGGGACTTGCTTCAAGTACTACTAATTAAATGAAAGGGTCTTCCGAGACTGTTAGACGATCTTTAGCCTATAGGACAAAGGGTATATATGATCATATCCATATACAAATTAACTTTATAAGCGTTTATTTTTTTAATATGCTCATTTGATCAGCTAATTATAAAACATTTTTATATAAAACATCAACAAGTTTCAGATATAGTTATAACTAAAAAAATTGTTTTATAATTAATAAGCAAGGGTTTTGGTATATACTATATACTAATATATATATATATAATATATTATATATATATATATACACCAGACTACCAATTAAGGAGAATGCTTGCTATAGAAAAGTGACAGACAAGATAAATGAGTAGACTCCAACCAATCAAGGTCATATGCTAAACAATATAAACAAAAGACTAATTGTCTGGAATACAAATAGGTGAGCCGAGTAAGATAAAACAAAAAAGCACTTATAACGATACAGTGATTAAGTTGATTTAAATTCTAGATATTATTCTAAAGTTAAAATACCTCATAATTGTATGTAACTTTTGGATGCTAAATTCTATTTTTAACATGTTCCAACAGTTGTTATTCTTCTACACGATCCACGCTACAGCTTGCATTATAACCTTGCATTGTAATAAAGAATTCTTATCTTATCTCACAGCATGTGATAATTTGTGAACCTAAAAGTGTTTTAATTTGCTTTTAAATAATCTGCGACCACAATTCCAATTCTCAAGGAAGCAAGGAAGGCCCATGATCACTATAAGCTTTTGTTCATGCTGCTTAAAATACAAACAGTAAGTTCATAGCAAAATTATTTTTTTGCATAATGAAGAACAGTTAATGGGTGCTATGTGTCACAAACTCACCAATATGACTCTTCTTCAATTGCATATGCTAATTTATTCACAAAACTGCAGCAACAATTCAAAATAGGATCTACAAAAATAAAAAAATGAATATGGTACAAAAATCTTTATTAGTATAGATAAAAACATATTTCATTAGAGATTTCAAACTCCTAGGAATGTGTTATGGCACTTGGTATAATTCAGCTTAATGCTTGTTATTGGAGATTTGTACAAACACACAAAATTTGTTAATAATAACATTTGTACGAACAAAGGTACAAATTGTATGGCAAAGAGTAGTCAGGCAAGGCAAGGGTCAATACACAGGCAAATAGCAGCAAAAACACAGGAACGCAGGAAAGACCACAACAGGGTGCCTGAGAGTAGTACAGACCAGTTTTTAAATCTGGCGCCACTCTCAAGCCCCACCTCCACCTGACGTCATTGCCGTGCTTCCAGCCGTCCATCAACTTCCCAGGTCCTGCCCTGCAGCACAGCCGTGCCCCTAGAGGATTGACAGTTGACCGGAGGAAAGGTAAGTGGAGCACTCTGGGAACTCCTGTGCCAACGAGCAATCATAGGATTCCCCGAACAGACCCTCCTTCTCCCGTACCGGCAGTCGATGGGTCGAAGGAACTGGAGCCTCAGGCATCCGTGCGCCGCGACGCCCGTGGCCCAAGGAACCCGGGATAGTAGTATCGGGTCTCCGTAAACTGCGGATGGACCTCCGTCCGCTGGCGACGGGACCCGAGGAGGTGACACACTCAGCTAAAGGATCCATATGTTGAGAGGTAAAATAGCATGATGAAATAATAAGGGTAAAAACAAAATAATTTGATCAACTGCAACTTGTGACAATGTTCATTTATTTATTAGGTACCATTTGTACCATTTTACAAAAATATAGCAAATGCAGGCTTTCAATGGGAATGGTTATCCTGACAAACCCTTAGAGAAAAAAATTCAATGTTTTTATAAAGATTTGACCCCTGAACAGCGAGGCCTTTTTTCCCCATGTACCCTGTCATTCTGGACTGCTTCCCTTTCTCCTGTGGTGATCATGTAATTAACGACATATAAATACTAGGACTCCAATGTTGAAACATTGTTGATCGAGTGTCTGTATTGTTGTTCTGCCCCTTTGTTATCTTGAATTTTTAATTGGAATTATCTGAATTTGATCTCGACCTGGACTTTAATTATCATTACCTGTTGCAATTTTTTACTCTGTTTTAGCTTTTGCTCTACCTCAACTACTGAGACCCACACTTAAACATACAGCGGATAGGCATATGGCTATCCTGAATCTAAGAGAAGACCAAGGACTCCGTCAGAAAAAAAAACTTGATTGGCCAAATGCTTTTTATCTTCTATATTTCTCTGCTTTTTCCCTGGTGCCTGTTCTGCCAATGCAGTATATGCTCCTATAGTCTCCTATTTTCTGCACGTTCCCGTCTCTGTCTTTAGCACTCAGGCCAACCCTTGTTTAGAGACTCTCACACACATGTCCCCCTTGTCCACAGACCTAAACCTTCTGCCATCTTGTCCTGTCTATGATCTGGTTCCAAACCCTAAAGACAGATAGTGCCCAAGCATAAAATTAATGGTGCAACTCACAGCCGCCTACACCCTTACACACAAAAACTGAGTTGTCCAATGCAGGGTTCAAGACAACATGTCCCTGCATAGAGACTCCAGCCTGGCTATTTAATTGGACCATACTGTCATACCCATAAAGCATTAACAACTATTTCAGTAGAGTTGCTACACTCCATGGTGTTCTATTATTAAAACCATACAAAGATCACTTTCCGGTTTAATTATACTGCCCTATGCCAGTAAAGGATACAAGCTTTGTACTAGCAAGCAATAGCTGCAGCACTAGCAGCACATAACTCTATTGACTTCTAGTCAAGCCCAGTAGCTCAAAAAGGCAATTGACACTGTGACATGGCCACAATATATTTGCACCAGGTGGTCATGATGTTAAGACTGATTGGTGTAAGCCTTGAGGGGGACAGTAAACAATCAAAATTCTCTATCACTGCTTTTGGTCTTGCCTTATAGTTTCTTTGTTCTGGAAAGATGTACACAGCATAAGATATACATTTGGAAACTGATCTCTTTTTGGGGTTTACTTAGGGCCAGCTCAGCAAAGAAAACACACATTATCACTGCAGTGGCACGAAAACACGTTTTACAAAAGTAGGTACTTGATAGACTACATATTGAAAATTCAAAAATGTTTTATTTTACCTATTTCAAGTGTATCTGGTGGGAACGTCTCTATCTAGCCAGTTTCTTTGTATTCAGTCTTTATAGGTTAAGACAATTGTTAACAAAAATGTTATGTCTCTAAATACACATTGTGGGACAAGACGTAAATTTTCATTAACACATTCCACAACCAGTTCAAATCTAGCCAAGTCCACTCAGTACTCTCTTCTCATAACTGTGTGATGGGGAGACGTCTGATTGATAAGGCAAACATATGTGAAGGTAAAAGACCTTGACAGTTGGTGTCTTGATGACGGGATTGAAAACATGCATAGTTAACCAGTTGTAGGGTTTGTAGAGCCCTGTCTTTTGTATGTAGGTGAAGTGAAGTTGGGTGTTATGGGGTATTTGCCAAGATGTTGGGTTGAGAAGTCAAGATGTATCAAGGTTGTTTAAAAGATAGATTGCTACGGACTTAATATGCAATCTTTTCATTTGCAATAAGTTGCTACTCTCAGAGCTCTGTATATTCTAATATGATTAATTGTATGATTCTAAGTTCTAAAGTAGCTTTCATCCTAACATTGTCAATAGCACATTCATTTCCTACAGTGCTATTTGCTTAGTTTAGTAGGGAGCCGTATTTTTATTGCAGGTGTGACAAGTAATCCCCAAAGAGATTTAAACTGCATATTTCACACGCTATTTTACTGCAATGTTTTTTTTTTATTTCAGATTGTTCTCGCTTGGGTAGATAAAGAGTACATCAGTTGTTCTGTTATGAAGACTACTTCACTATACCATCTGTTCCTACTTCAAAGTCTTATTGTGATACAGATGCACGTTGAGTAAATGACTGTCGTTCCTATATAATATGGCTTTATCAAGAACAATCTTTTTTGGGAAATACATATTATTGCTATTTTTTCTTTGGATTATTTTGATATTTGTAACTACTTTTGCTAAGTAGCATCTAATTGATAAAACACATTATAAGCCAGTATAGTCAAGAGCAAACAACAACATCTTAGGGGATAATTTGCTTTGGAAATTAGCAATTATTTTAAAACAATGCAACACTATGATAAAATAAAGGTCAGTTTATTGCAGACTATATGAACCGCTTATGCTCATTAAGGCTCCTGATTGGCACAAATGAATATGAATAAAGTCAGTGGAATAACCCCAGCCACAGCAGGTGCCACACAGTGGGAAAGGGTTCACTAAAGGCTTTGCATATTTTTTTAAAGGATGTTTAATTGACACAGCTTGCACAGGTGGTCATAAATCACCATTGTATAGTTCTTTATCTGACCCCAACTATTTGAAACTTATATAATGTGTATAGTAGTTGAGCAATTCACTATATCATTCTTGTTGTAAAATGACTGTTTAAACATCATACTTTCTTTGTTTAGCATTTTTCTAACAAAATGGGAAATTCCTGCAAAGTGAATATGAGATTTACCATGGTACTACTGATTATCTGTCAGTTATAGGGAACCAGAAAAATCTGGCAGCCAAGAACATCCATAAACAATCATACAAGTGTGTTGTATCATATAATGGTTATTTTCCATTTACTTTCTACAAACCATATGTTAAAACCGTACAGTTGTGTGAAACATAAAGTACACCATATTTGAATTATATGGTTTTACATAGGAGTATATAATAATAATCTGTTCCTTAGCAGGTCTAAAAATAGGTAAATACAATCTCAGATGAACAACAACAACAACACATGATATATTACAGAGTGGCATGATTTATTCAACAAAAATAAAGCCAAAATGGAGAAACAATGTGTGAAAAACTAAGTACACCCTAACCGCTTCAATTAAGGTGCTAAGAATTAGGATGCTAAATTGCAGACCAGTGCTGCTAATCAAATGGTCTTGATTAATTGATCATCAGCAAGTTTCTATGAAAGCCAAAGTTTTAGCAGTTTGCTAGTCTGGAGCATTCAGGTGTTAATACAATACCAAGCATGGAAGAAATTAGCAATGTTCTTGGGAAGGGTTTTAAGACCATTTTCAAACAATTAAACAGTGAGAAAGTTTATTCAAAAGTGGAAAACATTCAAGACTGTGGCCAGAAATGGACGTCCCAGGAAATTCACCCTAAGGTTAGGGAAATTGCAAAAAACACAAGAGTTACATCAGACTCTACAGTCCTCAGTTAGCTTGTTAAATGTTAAAGTTTATGACAGTAAAATTATAAAAAGACTGAACAAGTATGGTTTGTTTGGAAGGGTTGCCAGGAACAAAAACCTCTTCTGTTTAAAAATAACATGGTAGCACAGCTTAGATTTGCAAAATTGCATTTGAACAAACCCCAAACTTCTGCAACAATGTCCTTGTTGCTTTTTTGCCAGGCACAGGACCTAGGAATCTTGCAGTCAATTAGACAACCATGAACTCCTCTGTATACCAAGGTATTCTAGAGTCAAACATGAGGCCATTTTTCCGACAGCTTAAGGGTGGCCGACATTGGCCGGATCATGCAACAGGACAACAGATCTCAAGAAGTGAAGAAATGTTGTAAAGAAGAGTGGGCCAAAATTCCCCCTAAACGATGTGAGAGACTGAGAAAAATGATCGCTTTGATGCTACTTATCAAACACAGATCAGTAGGCAGGGCTCCATTGTCCTGCATTTCTGACCGCAGTACTTGTGATCATCCTGGAGAGGTGTTAATCAGAGGTTTCTGGTGGGTCAGGATAGACCCTCTGGGAACCTTTGTACTTTTAATGTTTCCGGCAGTGTCTGGATTATCACCACCTGCAGAGAATCCCCAATCAGTAACCAGGAAGCTAGTCATGCTAGCTCTTGATGACAAGACCCCAGTCTGTCTTATGTACCAGCAGTAAAATGGAGGTGCAAAAACCATAGGACATACTGTTAAGTCTTCGGTCACGTAGAACTTGTCATCTATAGGTCATGAAGGGATTATTTTATTCCTCGCTCTTGAATTCCACATAAAAAGTGTAGGCCTGCTTTAATATTATGGTAGCGGTAGTGCTGAGTTTCATGAGGGTTACATTAGGCTGCAAATTAATTTACCAAACAAGGAATTGTGGACCCTCCAGCATGCATCAGACCTTACAGCAGATGCACCATCACTCCTTAATTTGGAAAAGTCTGTGCTGAGTAACAATCATTTTTCTACTTAATTGCTGGTGCTCTTGTTAATTTTTTTTATTTTTAGTATGAAGTATGAATATTCAGTGATTTAATTTTCTGTTCTACGAACACTGCATGCAGTGCTATGTTTAAGATCCCTGGTAGATAGGCATAACGTGGCATGCAGGGCCCATGATAACAGATCTCAGTACCCCAAATGGGTATATCCGCTAAAGTCAGCTTCCTCTGCTACTCTGACTGCTGAACCTCTTGCTTATTATGGGCTGATGGCAGAATATCCATCACCAACACCCTCTCCTAAAGAAACATCAGCCAAGACTAGATGCTTGATGGTAAGATCATGAACTCCGCTTAACCCCTCCCAAAATGCAGGTGCCACAGTCTTTAGAGTTCTGATAATAGGGAAATGTGGCACTCTGTACCAAGAAGGAGAAGTAGACCCAATGGACCCCTTGTACCCACCTCCCCAAAAACAGAACCTCTTCTATGACCAGGGCCTATAGTCTGTAGGAAAGAGGCTGGCACTCAGGCTCAGGAGCTCAGGGTACAGAGGCTTTCGTGACAAAGCTTAATGAGTCAAGATTGTCCAGACAAGAAGGGCTTTCCTTAGATGTTATTATTTTGATTGTATCATATCATATTATCAATTGGTTGATGCCAGAATAGGTCCCCGCAGGCGACCAAGAGAGTCGCTCGCACAGACCTTTAACTCTTTGCGCAAACCTACGGATTGCTCGTAGATAAGGTAGGCTAGATTGGGAAGGAACCAGGGAGATTAGTAAACGAAGACGAACAAGAAGATTGTTCGGGTTGTGCGTTTTCGTGTTTTCCCACCGCCATGTTCGTTTTTTCGGTATTCAGGCTTAACAATTAAAACGCACCCTTCATGTTTATTTTAATGTTCACCAGAATACGAATGTGCAAGTCTAGTAATAATTATTGGATTCATGGATTACGAACTATGCAGCCATTAGGTTTGAATGTTGAGTTTGATATGGCTTACTACTTATAGCGGTCTGGAAATACACAAAAAAACAGGTATTAAAATAAATTACATTCCAATCACCAAGATTTATATTTAAGATAAATTACATTTTGTTCTCCAAATTTCTCATTAGATACTCCTAAAGAAAGCTTTCATATTAAATAGTTAAGATGCTTTTTAATTATTAAACCTCAGAATCGTCTTATTTTGACATATATAAATTGTTTTCAGAACGATACTTCAATTCATATTGAGTTATAATTTACAAAAATGAATTTTAAAATCACATTAAAGCAGATGGTTGATTTGACAACAGTGACGATCAGCAGCAATATTAAAAACAATAGCCGAAAATGGCCAGTTAAACTCGGTAGCCTTTTCTTACCCATCGTGCTTGCATTTCAGAAAGTCTCTTTACTTTCATTATACATGGAGTGTCAAACTGCCAGATGGCAGTTGACAATTGACAATTTAAAAAATGATACTTAAGATACCATGTCAATATTTATTAATTTATTTGTGATTTTGCTAAAAAATGTCATATATAAAAGTAACTCTGTAACAGTCATATCTTGACATTATTATTTCAACTGCAGAGGATCATTTTCTGTAGAGAGGACAAATGATATCCTTCAAATTAGTCAAGATCATAAACTGCTTACTACAGAAATGTTTAACGACTGTGTCATGACTACTGTCTATGTCTTAGTCTTAAATCTAAAAAGTATAAAAAGAATGGAAAAACATCTATTCTGTGTTTGCCACATAGTGGCAAAACCTGCATACCTAAAAAATAATTTCCCAGTATGGCAGAGGAGATGCCTAAAGATAGAATTAAACATTGAAACTAGCAGAGTGGGAAAACAACACGAAAAAGAACAAATCTAGGACAAACTTAATGAACATAGAAAAATCAAACACATTCTTCACATTAGTTGTATGTTTACTGAAATTGTTAAATATATTTAGGTAATTTATATTATTTCAGGGCCGACATACACAAAAATGTTTCTTGCTAAAATAATTCAAGCCTTTATCTCAATTGGTGATGGCACCATCAAGAAATCTGATTTAAATATGCCTTATACAGGCCCAGCTCATATTGTGACCCTTCACAATGAGCAGTGAAGTTAGTGAGTATATCACCTGCAATCTCCCAATTTAGCAAATAAATTCCTATGAACTGTTTTTATTTTTTGAAGGAGTATAAAACTTAAGTTCTTTTATAACATACATCAAATGAAACACCAGTAACATCACTACTAAAATCAATATTTTATTAACATATCTACACGCACATTTGGAATAAAACAATTGTGTAAAATAAGTACGCAAAACACATAAAAGTCAACTCACAAAATAACCATTAACCCCAAAATAAATTAATAAAGACAAGTAAGAAGTAGACTTGTGAATTCTTATTCGAAACAAACACTAAGGGTGCATTTTCGTTGTTCAGCCCAAATAACGAAAAAAGAAACATGGTGTCAGGCTCCACCCTACCAGCCCAGACCATGCGATCTATATTCGCTGTCACGTGTTTCTGCAACCAGTAGTGGCCACTCTTCCCACTTTGGAGCACCCGGTATTAATTACTTTAATCAGCTGAGCCATTTTACCTGAGAGGAGGCCTGTCCTTATATACCAATAAAGGGCAGCTGACCTTTTAACTCCTGACTCATTTGCCTCTCTCTCGAGCTGCCCTTCATTGGTTGATGGAAGAGGAGCCCCCTGCCGGTGACTAATAGAGTTGCTCGTACAGACCTTTAAAATCCTGGCGACAAAGCTGCTGCATACCGCATTAACCCCGTATTAACCCCTTCTAAAAAAAAAACGGCCAAAAAAATTAAGAAAAAAACCCACAAAGAATGTACTTGAATATTCGCCCGAACACAGGAACGGGCGAATATTCATGCAATACAAATATTTTTTTACCCATGAAGACGAACATGAACACAAAGAGTTGGCCAGCACCCAAGTCTAGTAATAACTACAATTGATTATGTGGAATAGCTGTCGTGTGCATATGACAGGTCATATTTGATTTGAGCTTTGCTTTAGGTGGTGTGTGTTCTCCAACACCAATACGGATATCCATCTCAACAGTTTCTTGTTTTAACTTAGTTAAAGCTTGTTTAGTTTCACTAGTGGAGCTATAATATAAAAGTTTAAAACATGTAAAAGTTTATTATGTGATGATTGTAAAGCTGCAATAGACATATGTCATACCTGATATAAATTATGAGCATCCTACTTTCTGCATCCTTGAAACATCCATCTAAGGAAAGCTATTTGAATAGCAACTAAGAAATGATGTGCAGGAAGTTATATGCCCAAAATTCATTAGTGGGAGTCAATGTGCCTTTATGAGTAATAGGTCATGTCAAACTTATTTTCTTTTTTTGTATGGCAGGAAGATGCAGTGGATGTGGTCTACCTGGTTTTTGCAACGCTTTTTGTTTTTGTTGCTATATAAATTAAACACATACAATAATGAGAAAGTATATGGAAGCTTGGATTAATAACTGGCTGATAAACAGAATACAGAGGACTGTATTCTTTTATTTTCTTTTGATTGGTGCATGGTTTATGCAGTCTAGTATGGCTAATTGCTGCCATGGCAACAAGTGTAAAAACAAAAAAGTCCAAGTGACAGAATGCTGGCAGCTGATTTATTAACTATCCAGCATGCAAAAGTAAATCTCTGATTATTGCTTACATGCAGGGATCAGATACCTTCCCCATAAAAAAATAAACCTAACTAAAATCACTTACGTGGGCTTTCTCCATATTCTGCATGTATGTACAACCTCATTAATTGCAAATATGAGCTAATGGTGATGGAAAACTTTGAAAAATTGGGGGTTTTTTCAATATGTTTTTCCATTTTGTGTATTTCTACTACCATATCTTGTTATGGGATACACAATCTGCCCCAGACTAGGTATATATTAATTGCTTAACATTTCCTGAAAACTATATAAATATGATTTACTTCATGTAGATTGAATAATTAGGAAAAGTCTGTTTAATTACATTCTCTAACCTCTATATGTTTACAAAAAAGTTTCTTTTTAGCTGTTCCTTGGATGTTGATGATGTTTACAGAAACCACTATAAACATATTTTACCCAACTTGTCAGCAAACATCCTAATACTTTTTTATTCTAGTTCTGAAAAAATGAAATATGATGTTACATTCTGGAAAATTATTTTTTTTTAAGTTAATGACTCGCGAATTGTGATGTTCTATGACTGCCAAAGTGGAAGGTAATGAATACTACTTCTTACATTCAGAATTTGAAATACCATCAATCACAAGTGACATCTTTAGCTTTGTCAGAGGCCTTTCCATTGTTAGGAAGCATGGCTATTTAAATACAATTGATATTTAAATAGAATAAATTAGTTCTGCATTAAAAATTCAAGAAGACTATTATGAATGTGAAAGACCAACTCCTCAAGAATAACTAAATTTAAATGGCTCTGAACTTACAGTATTTCATAAGGTAGATGTCTCAACAAGAACTTTTGTGTATTAGAAAACAAAGTAATATGCACAATAACTGAAAAAGAAGATTTAAAGTGCAAACAAGAGAAGTAAACCGTTCTCCTACCAAGAAAAGCAATTATAAAGTTGTGCTGTATATCACATTGATTCATAGGGTCACAATATTTTATGGTTCTTCATCTGCTGTAATTACCTGTGTAATTTAAATCATTTGTATTGGATCCATGGATGTGGGAGGCCATGAACTTGCTTCTTGCTAGATATGACTACGGCTTGTTAATATAGCAGAAAAAAAACTGAAAATATCTCCAGGCACTTATACTCACAAAATACTTAATACAACTTGTTTATTTCATGTGAGTTTTTTAAAGTGTTACAAAGTATCACATAACTTCCATCATGGTTCTAATTATCCCATGTATCGGAAAGGGTAGGAGGAAAAACAATATTTAAATCAATTTTACACTGTCTTGCATTAATACATATGTTGAACTGTCTCTGCTCATGAACCATTTGCCCCTTCTTTAGTTTTTCTGTCAATAGCATATGTAACCCAATAACACAAACCATTTTATCTGCAGATCTACACGACACAGCATGTTTACCATATTCGTTATTTTCTAATTACGTAGAAGGAACTATTTGCTTACTTTACTACTTCAGCATCTATTCAATATGTTCTATGGCAGGGGTGTCCAAGTTTTTTCTGCAGTGGCCCACATCATCAGAAATGTATGAGTGCGTGAGCCACACTCATTTTTCACTGAGAGAAAATATGGCCTTCTAGCTTTATAATGCATACTAATACAGGGTTAATTTGGCAATAATGAAAAAACCAGTGGACAGATTTTTGATCAACTTTTATATGTTATTCTATCAATACTAATTTACTTAAACAGTAAAACAAAGTCAGTCTACAAAACATTTAAAACAAGTTTAGCCAAATAAAACTGTACAAGGCTGGAGCACACTGTGGGTAGAAGCTGGATTAAAGCTGCCTGACACGAGGCAGGGCTTCTGAGTCCCCGGTGTGTAGCCCCATAATATGTCTTTTAATGTGGCATATAGGGGTATAAGGTATTTCTGGAGGCAGAGTGGCACATAGGGGGTCAAAAGGCATATCATGGGGCACAGTGGCATATAGGGGTTTAAGGCATTTATAGGGCAGAGTGACAAGCCTGGGGGAAGATGTGCATTAGCTGGGGGGCAGGTTGGAAAAAATAAAATAATTATATATTTTTTCTCAATCATAGCTTTTATTAAAAAAATAGTTTTACATAGTTTACATGAATTAACATTTACTGGTAAACTTTTTTTCCTATAGGGTCGTCTTATATTCAGGCTTTTTCTTTTTTTCCTAAATTAATATTCAGATTTTGGGGGTTCGTCTTATAATCAGGGTTGTCTTATAATCGAGCAAATACGGTAATACAAGCCTGAAGTTGATACACAGGTAATCCGACAAACCAGGTATGGTACACAGGTAGGGTACACAATGTAGGATCAAAATCACTAGGCAGAAGAGTAGTCAGGCAAGCCAAGCGTCGATAAAACACAATTTCCAACTATATATTAATCCACTGTTAACAAGCCCTGCCTCCTGCTACAAGCGCCTGTTGCTGCACGTCACGGGGGCGTCTGCTAACATTGTTTTGCCAACGGGGATGCACAGAAGTCGTCAGATCCGGCTAAGTGTATGCTGCTAGGGACCTCCACACCAGCAGACAGACGGATGCCGTCCATCAACAGGTCTCTGCAAGGTGAGAGATTTAGTGAAGGTCTAACATTTCGGCTCTCAATGAGCCTTTCTCAATATATATATATATACACTTACATACACAGAACGTGCATAAATAGAAGTTGAAAATATAGTAGTGCTTTCATTTATGAACATTCTGAAGTAGATACGACAGCTTACAAATGCAAGGTACATGAGGTACTTTATTAAGACAGCACAGGAATAACGTTACTTTAGCTTTTATACAATAAATTGAACTGTATTCTTGGATTATGTGAATAATAGCACAGATATTAAAAGAAGTCGTTTGTAACTCACCTGCTAAAACAAAATGTAATTTTGTTTAAAATAATGATTTCATTTATTCCCCTTGTAAGTACTCATTAGTCATTTGAAATATTTGAATTCATTTCCTTTATTCTCTTTCTATTGCTAGAGATATTAGTTCTTTATAAAGTAACTTGACATTTGCTACTACAAAACCCAACAAACATTGCTGGTAAAACCATATGCCACTCTGCCAAACTCCTTTGAACTTTATGTGTGTTTGAATAGTTGGAAATGAAGTGATTTATTTATCAAACGTAGCACAGAATATTGATTTTTATACTGGTCCTGGAGATACATTGTAATGGACTGGCATAATAGCTCTTATAAATTACAAACATTTTCAGCCCTTACAGCATGAAACTCTAGTCTACTTATTTTCAGCCAATTGAAAAATAACAGTTGACTGTCCCTGACATGCTACATGTACTCCACAGTTAACTCTCATCACATGCCCCCATCACACTATTAATCTTTTTGCATTATTCTTCCTGGCACTACACACACTTACACATTCAGCCTAACACACATATACAGTACACATGTATGCTAAGGCAAACACACACATACACAGTTGGGCTAACATTCCCATGCTAACACAAATACACTTACACACTCATGCTAATACAAACACACACTTTTGCATATACATTGACCCAGCTTGGTCCTTTTGAAGCTGATCTCACTTATCTACACATACATATCATAAAACCTGCACCATCATGGCTAGTTCTCACATCTTACCTATGTTCATGCTGGCAGCTCTGTTGCATATTAATGGCACAATAACCTATTTAGATTTAAATCTCCAACTATTCAGTAATTCTACAGTTATGTAGAATGTATGTAGGTTTCTATTAAAGCCTTACACAGCTGACCCTCTTGTGCCAATGTAGTTATTTCCCTGGTAAGCACTGACATGTTATTATAACAAATTAATCAGTCTTTTGAGGTAAGGTAAACATTTAATTCATATATTCAAATGGTGAAGCTATGGTAGGCATTTTTGGTCCTTAAAAGAACACTCCAGCATTAAATACAAACACATGCATTTATTATTGTTGTATTATTTTAATGACTTGAGTGGCATAAGTACCACTTACAGTATATGATATGTGTTCAATGCAGTACTTGCATGCCTGACCAGAAACCTTGATATCTACTGAAAGCTGAGTTGTTCTTGAATACTGTTGTGTTCGTTTTCATGTTGTCCTGAATATGAATACAGTGACCAATAATACATATGAAGTCTAGTATTTTCCACTTATTCCCTAATTGTTCTGTTGTTCTTAACCCCTTCATAACAATGGCTTATGTTATCTTTGGTACCTGCAGTATTTATTTGTATTTCTGCTATTGTATAGCTGTAATTTTCTTCTTTCTCATTTACTGTACTCACATTATTTTGATTGTATTATATAATTTACTATAAAAAAGTATAAAATATGTTTACTTTTACTTGAAAAATCTTTTACTAATCTATAAAAGCTAATGAAAAAAACTGCTTAATAGATTCTTCTGTTTGTGTCTACTATGGTTTTTTTGCAAGGTATAGGACAATAATTACAGGTAGCGTTTTACTATTACAAAACCATGTTTTCCAAATCTGGTAATTCTGCCTAATGTGCTATAAAGGACGGCTGGTCAATGCAGTTCATGCCATCAAACCATATATTTTTGAAAACTTGACACCCAGGGTATTTCAAATGCTAGTATTTTAACACTTTCCATGCACTAATTCTACCACCAGTCAAATTTTGTGGTATTTTTTTTCACACGCATTTTACATCAGGTATGAATTTACCGCTCCTGGTATATGCCACTGTCAAACAACATCCCAATATGTGTTCTGCAACATCTCCTGAGTACAGTAATATCCCCATGCATGGCTTTGTTTGGTTGTTTGGGGGCTAAAAGGCCACATTTGGGACATTCAAATTGGAATTTTTACATGTGGTCATCCTGCCTCCATGTGTTATTTGGGACATTGTTGAAGGTGGCCAATTCAATTAACCTCATCAAGCCATATATGTTTGAAAACTAGACAACCCAGGATATTTCAAATGTCGGTATTTTAACCCTTTCCATGCACTAAATTTGTAGTGGTATTTTTTGTGTGTTCACACACATTGTACTTTAGGTATGAATTTGCTTTATGGTGGTAGAGTGTATGTGTATATGGTGTTAACATGAATGTACATCACTGTATGTCGGTGGAGTCTGTTAGCGTACCAGTATACACATGTGTTTTAGTTACTGGGGGCAAAGAAGCAATATCCAGCAAAGAGGGGCTAGTGAAGTGATAAAAAGGAAAAGCAAGGGAAGCTAAAATAAAATAAGGAAGGAGAAGTGAGGAGATGGTAGGTGAGGGGAGTGTATGTATACAAATATGTGGAAAAACAAAGGAAGAACAGCTACTATAACCAATCAGCGGCTCCCAGTGTTCCAGAGAAAGAACAAAATAAGTGTAATTGATTGGTGTGAGTGCTAATACATGAAAATAGGTACAGTTAATAATATGACCAATAAGTATTTCATTTACACCATAATTTATATTGCTTGAAAATCAACTTTCTCAAATTATTAACAAAACTTGACACGTATCGCCATGTAGGCTTCCTCGATAAACTGTCCGGTTAGTACACTTTCAGTTAGAATACTGTATGGAAAAATAACCTGCCACACAGTAGAAAATAACAGCTATCCAGAGTGGCTGTAGTGAGTCCCAAATTATAAAGTGATAGACTACTGGTGTACAGTAAAACAGCCGTGAAAGTGATGTAATGGAGAAAGTTATGAGTAGGAGACAAAGTAATATAAATTAATCAAAGAGATGTCTGTTGCTCTAGACATTTTTAGAGTGACAGGTTTTTTTTTAATTGGACATGTGCAGATATCCTTTGAAACAGGTAGCAAGCATACTAATTCTAAAATAATAATTGGTTTTGGCAACCTTCCATTAAAAAATCCTAGAATGTATGTTTCTAAATCTAGAGTATATGAAGTTAGAGCAGGCTATTTTTAATGCATTTTTCAAGCCTCTCCTGTATTTTGTTTTACTAAAAAAATTAATTAACACAGCTGCCAATTCACCATCAGATTAGTTATAAGCTAGTTGATGCTAGGCTTAGATAATAGTATTTATAATTTGTTGCAAGTAGGTTCCAAACTTTCCTCTGTGCAATTTTGTATTTTGTTACTATTGTTGTTGATATTTAAATTCATAAACTATTCCTGTCTACCCTACAACATATCTTGTTCCAGAAAGCATAATTGACATAGTTTACATGTGTTTATTTTTTTTATATGTTTGATTATGTATTACTAAGTTATTTCTCCAAAACAGAATCCATACAGTATTTTCTCCTGCAAGGAATGGTTTTTTATTATGTACTTTAATAACTTTCCTTAAAAAAATGAAATTAAAATAACATTCTTGGACAGAAACAAACAAAGTGACATTTAGAAACAAATCACAAATAGGGGATCTTTATTAAAAGTCAACAGCCTCTTACTTAAGTTTCTAAAGTCAATGGTTTCATTATAACACGTGCCAAAGATCTGCTGGATTATTCTTCTTGTTTAAATGGCTAAATTTTACCACACATGTGGATTGAAACAGCACTTACCGCCCTCAAACACATGTTAGGAATTAACCTTGGCCATTGATTATTAGATATAGCAAAATAGCAGTTTAGTAGATTTCCAAAATGTTTTTAGTAATTTTTATTTTTTTTAATGTTTTGTATTTGAGTGCATGTAGAAATAAAAAGACACAGCACTGCACAATAATCACTGAATTTCTTCATAGTTTTGATTTTTCTTATTCTGATGATGTTCATTGTAACATCAAACCGTGTCTCAGGCTCCATCCAGGCTGCGGAGCTCCTTCTCTCTTGTTCCCCCCGTCTCGCTAGAGTTTCCCCTTTGCTGTAATCCATTCCTGGATTTCCATATGCTCAGCTCTGTGCTTCTGATTCCTTGATTCCGGTTTTGCTCTTTGCTTCAGCTCTGCTTCCTTTATAAGTTGTGCCCCACCCGTTTGTTATATTTGTCTTAGTCTGCAGTCTAAAGGTGTGTCCTTCTTGGTTCTATGTTTAGGTTCAATGTTTAGTTTTAGCTTATTTGTAATTCAGTAGGCAGGGTTTAGCGCTAGTACCCACCGAATATTGGAGTATTTTGGTGTGGTGGTGGGCTAAGCATACTATGGCCATATGATGTGATGGAATCTCCAATTGTTATTTTATAGTCCTGTATTCATGTTTGTCTGTCTCTAATGTACCCTTGCCCTATTTTCCCTTGCCTCCCCACTCCATCCCTTGGGGGACACCAACTGTAAGCTTTATGAACAACAATAACATGGGAGTTCCTCTTTAACGTTTCATGCACATATGGTCATGCTACACCAGAAGCAGCTTGATATTGAATTACATTTTAGTCCACATGCAGAATGTTTTTGAACGTAACTAGTACTACACAACAGATGTGCTGAATTCTAAGGCTTTTACAGTAATTATAATTTATAGAGCAATGATATTATAAATATTTTGTTCTATTTTTGTACTTCAATTTCTGAGCAAGTTTATTGAAACATTTTTTTAAATATACTAATACAACCAGGATTTCTGGTTATTTCATCTGCATTCTATTGTGTCACTTTAATATTATGTTGTGTACACTTAACAATGGTTAATGTAGTATTGTTTCCTGGCAACCAAAGATGTAAGATGATTCAAATGATATCAAACAGATGTAAGATGATTCAAATGATATCAAACAATGCCATTTACATAGAATGTCAGCAGAAAGTAACAAAGTGACACATATTTCTCATATGTCATTCTATACAGCAGTGCAATTTTGTGAGTAAAGAACTGAACTCAATTTTTCTTTTAGATGGTGTGCCACTCTACCAACTCACTCGGCACACCGTCAGAAGCAATCAATCAGATTCCAAACTCTCCACCATGGCCAAGACCAAAGAGCTGTCCAAGGATGTCAAGGGCAAGATTGTAGACCTACACAAGGCTGGAATGGGCTACAAGACCATTGCCAAGCAGCTTGGTGAGAAGGTGACAACAGATGCAAGATCTCACCTCGTGGAGTTTCAATGATCATGAGAACGTCGAGGATTCAGCCCAGAACTACACCGGATAATCTTATCAATGATCTCAAGGCAGCAGGGACCATAGTCACAAGGAAAACAATTGGTAACACTACGCTGTGAAGGACTGAAATCTTGCAGCAAGTTTGCCAATGAACATCTGAATGATTCAGAGTAGAACTGGGTGAAAGTGTTGTGGTCAGATGAGACCAAAATTGAGCTATTGGGCATCAACCGCACTCGCTGTGTTTGGAGGAGGAGGAATGCTGCATATAACCCCAAGAACACCATCCACACTGTCAAACATGCAGGTGGAAACATTATGCTTTGGGGGTGTTTCTCTGCTAAGGGGACAGGACAACGTCACCGCATTAAAATGGCCTTCAGCCAGGGCATGGAAAATTGGTCCTGGATAGCTATTCTAGCATGACAATGACCCAAAACACACGGCCAAGGCAACAAAGGAGTGGCTCAAGAAGAAGTACATTAAAGTCCTGGAGTGGCCTAGCCAGTCTCCAGACCTTAATCGCATAGGAAATCTAAGGAGGGAGCTGAAGGTTCAAGTTGCCAAACGTCAACATTGAAACCTTAGTGACTTGCAGAGGATCTACAAAGAAGCGTGGAACAAAATTCCTTGTAAGATGTGTGCAAAACTGGTGGCCAACTACAAGAAACATTTGACCTCTGTGATTGCCAACAAGGGATTTGCCACCAAGTACTAAGTCATGTTTTGCAAAGGGGTCAAATACTTTCACTGAGTAAAATGCAAATCAATTTATAACTTATTTGAAATGTGTTATTCTGGATTTTTTGTTGTTGTTCTGTCTCTCACTGTTCAAATAAAGTTACCATTAAAATTATAGACTGATTATGTCTTTGTCAGTGGGAAAATGTACAAAATCAGCAGGGGATCAAATAATTTTTTCCTTCACTGTAAACCGGAAATCACTGCAGGTATTTGTAAATCCATACTGTAAATCTGAAGCAAATAACAGTTGACAGCAGATACATATATAAACACTGCAGGATCAGAACTAGAAAAGACTGCTGAGGGCTAAAGGAGAGACCTTATTAAAGAGCATCTTGTGTGAAGAAGGTTTTCCAGGTTTAGCTTAGCAGAGTTTGGCAGAGAGGTATTAGTCAGTTATCATTTTGCCATTTTAGTCATGACCAAGAAGGTGTACGGGCCAAATATGGCTTCTGTGGCACACAAAATTAAAATCTACTGCGTGCCACAGAAAGTTCCTGAATACGCTAAAACATACATCACTTTGTGAAATGATACAACATTTTGTAATGCACAATTGAGCCCCCCCCCCAAAAAAATGTGTAAAATCTCAGGTACAAAGTGCATTGTAAATGTAGAACAACGTATTATGTAATGCAAAAAATGTAGATGTTACACAGTATTTCTGCACCACGAGAGTGGCAGGGAAACGGCATCTAAGCAGAAGCGGTGAAGTGGTGACCAGGGGCAGAAAAAGTGTCCATACATGGTTATTGGTGTCCGTCACCCAGACAGTACCTTCCAGAGGTGGGCTGAACTGTGTCACTGAAGAAGCATGGCCTATTTAGGAGATCGTCGACCTCATTGTAAACAGGCCCAAATAAAGGGAGCACAAGGTCTGGTCGTACAGACCTTCATTTTATTGCTCTCTTGCACTGTGTGCCAGCTAATGATGCTGTGTGCCAGGATATAATGTCACTCTCTACACTGAAGCAAGGTTTGTAATCATAGCACTACCACTACTAAAAAGCCAGTGAAAAAAGTACAGAAGACACAGGAAAGTGAAAGAGGCAAGACACAGAAGTGAAGAGAGTGAGAGAAATGAAAGAGAGAGAAAGAAAGAAAGGAAAAAGAGAGTATGTGTTTTGAACGTGTTTGTGTGAAGGATATATTTTATGCTATGTCTGTTTTATGTGGCTGTAAAGGTAAGTGTATGGTTAAATGTTTGTGTGTAAGGGTAAGTGGGAATACATTCATGTGTATATGGATGATAGGACTTTATAACCATGGAAGGGTCCCATTTTGGAAGCTGATTATGACAATGGGCAGCATATGTAAGGTCTAGTGTTTATGTGTGTGGCTTGATAGTCTTTCCATTCTGTTTTAAGTCTTTGTAAAGGGAATTCTAACATATCTTAACCTAGGGAAACTATTTTGTATAATCCGTGTTTGTGCCTATCACTGGCAATGACACACCTCATTGTTCATGTGACAGACATAAGAATACCCTAAAAATATACAAACCAAGGACTAATTAAGGTTTGATAAATGGGGAGTGAGGGAATGTGAACATGCTCAAGATGGGCTCAAGGCGACCCTGAGTAATAATAATAAATGTCCAGGGTAAATGGTTCTTCTAATCGGATATTTAATTTACAATTGTATTTTCCACTTAAGATACTCTATATTTCACTTTCATTGGAAAAAAAGTGATTAATAACTCTAAATAAAAAGGAAGATTACATTTCCTTTGATCAAAGACTATAAGAAATAATCATACTTTTAGTATGCTGACATTGGAATATTTGAGTAGTCTGTTTTTCTAGTAGATGCTACGCCGTAGCACAAGTACTTTGTACGTTAATATTCACCTAATGAAAGTATCAACATAATTTAATTATTGATGTCCTCAGGTCATGTTGCTCTCATGACCTTTACAAACTGAACTTTCCCGTGAAATACAGTTATTCATGTATGTAGAGGTAATCCCATCTTTGAGATTAATTTAAAAAGTATTTATTATTGTTGTGTCAGTGGCAAAATTCTTTTGATACATATAAACAATGTTTAAGTAAGGATTCATGCTTAATCTAAAACATGTGAAATTAAATTATTGATGCAGCCAGGCATTCACAAAGGAAATATAATACTAGGATCACAGGACTCTGGGATTTCATTTACTGCTGTTTTTGGTTAGAACAATTGGTTAGTAAGTTATCTAAGTTCCATACAAGGTTTGCCTTTGAGAACATGAAAACATTTGCATCTGAACTCTATCCATATCTATAACTTACGATAGAGGGAAAATATGATTTGAAAGTAATGTGTGGAACAGTCCCACAAATAATGCTTCAAGGTTAAAAATGAAATTAAAAGCATTTTTTCTATTTAGTTACAAGCATTTATGATTTATATCAGATATACTATATTTAAGGTTACTTTTAAGACATTAAAATTGTTTAAATCTACATAAATTAATATTTTCCTTATTTCCCTCTGTATTTTTGAATGGAATGTCAAGCATACCCAATTGAAACAAAGAAGATGTTACTTTGTGATAAAAAAAGGACCTACTGTCCTAAAAATGACTTTTTTAAACCTGTAATCCTACAATAGTGATTGGTTGCTGGTGTCATGTTTTAATTTATATTATATATATATATTATATATTATATATATTATAACACACACACACACACACACACACACACACACAATCTGGTTCTATGATGTATATGCTTGTTTTACCATTATATCTGCTAAGAAAACTCTTTAAATTCACCTTACAGTGCCTTACAATGAGGTTGCATTGTCGTTTCTCTGACAATTGTACTGGATATTAGTAAATTATTACAATAATAAAGTTGAACAGAGAGTCTTAAAATAGACATAGTAATCATTCTGAAAATGTGCTATTATCGGTAGGATTTCAAAAACTGATCTCGCCATGAATTTACAATGAATGTCATAAACATTTCAAAGCATACAAATGCAAACACAAAAATACCTAACAGAAACAGAGATAAGAAGCCTTGGTACCAGAGCATAAAAGATTAGAAGTTTTATATTCACCCGCATGTCTTAACAGCTAAGCAGGAGAATCTGTCTCCTAAAGATGGGAAAAAAAAGAAAAAAGTAACAATCAAGAACTATCTGATCTTTAATGTGTATTTCACTAGATTTCCATTAAAAAAATGACTCTTGTTAAACAAGGAAACAGTGAACCACATATTTTCCTTCAATAACCTACCTAAGCAAGTTTATTAGTTTATTAGTCATAATATTCAAATTATTTAAAATAAAATTATGAAAGCCTATATATTAATGGATCAGTTATGTCTCTACCTGTAAAGAATGTAAAAGAATTTTTCTCAAAGTATTATATTGTATTCAATGTCAATGTCGGTCCTCAAATGAAGACCTGTCTCTCCTCATTTGAGCAAAAGTGGTCAAATAGCCCCGTCTAAACAATATACCCTGATTTATTGAAAGTTTGGACCATTGGGGGTACAGACACTAGGAAGCTCTACTAAACACTAATATTAATAAGATAACTTGATACAATAATTAATCTCAATCTAAGTACACACAAAAAAGTTCAGATATTTCTGTACGTGAGAAAAAGGTAAAATTCTAAGTTTAACCCAAAAGTTTTTTGTTCTCAAATAAAAAGTCAATTTATCTCAATATAACACAAAACTTGTGAACAACCCCCCTCTTGTGAATAAAGCAGCTTTATCAATGTCCTATACTTTATATTTAATAACATAACAATCTATCTTGAAATTTCCTGAGTAAAGATACTCACTGAACCTGGTTCACTGTATATTGTTTCTTATAACTGTCACACATACAATATTATAATTAAAATGTGTGGTGAAAACATCACCAATAATAAGGTGCCAACAAGTAATAATACTACTTCATCTGCAAGTTCCCTTATATCTAAACCACATGGAAACAGGCTTTTACTCAGAAGGGGGGGGGGGCTTTTTTACATTTAAAAACTAAGTTTGTTGTCAATCACCCACAGTCACTCTCTTGTGCTCTTTCAGGCTCCCTCACACTCTCATTCACTCTGTCACACTCTTTCATTCACTCTATCACACAGGTGAACAAGACGATGCAATATAAGAACTGCATGCCACAGAGACAGGAAGATGGAACTGGACAGTAGAGAACATAGAGAGACATTCCAAGACAGCATGAGAGGGAATGAATATGAATGTAAGACAATGTGAATGAGTGAGTGAGAGCGAAAGAACCAATTAAATTTAAATGACAATGCAGAGCTCTTTGCTTTGTTTTCTTTGTTTTGTTGGGGGTTCCTCCTCGTTTTCGGGGGTTCGTACCAATTGCGAAAATATGCAACTTTTGTTAACATAGCAATTGGTGTGAGTCCGAATGCTCAATTTTAAATTAAACTGTTCACTGAATGGGTAAATAAGTGAGTGAATGAATAAGTGTTTAGGGGCAGAAATGGGACACATAGGCTGTTAAGGGGGGAGACGTGGCACAGGTAGGCTGCTAAAGGGGCACAAGTGGCACAATCAGGCTGTTTCAGGGGCAGTGGTGGCACAATCAGGCTGTTGCAGGTCTGCTTAGTGTATAGTGATAGGAGTTACGCTGTACTACCACCATCAATGCCTGTCTGAGTATAAAGCGATAGGAGTTATGCTGTACCATATCTGTAAATATTATTTATTTAAACTTATTTAATTTATTTTTTTTTCATATTTCTAGTTTCTTTAAGCTGATATACATTTTACAACATTGTGAAATAAATAATCTTGCCAACATTAATTTTTCTGTATGTGTCTTTAAATTTTAAAGTGGGGCGGTACCACATACAGGTCAGCCTCGGGTGCACAATACTCTAGGTACTTGAATACTTATGAAATGACAAAGTACTTTCATATGCATTCATCTCGAGAAGCCGGGATTTTTAGCTTTGTTGTGTAACATTTTTAATACTTACATCCTGAAGAAGCTTGGTAAACCTAGGGAAATGTGTAGAGGAATTGTCCATCTTAAAGAAGAGATTTAAACATTTGTTGGCTGTTATTCTGTGTTATCTTGTACATAGGATTGTGCAACACATTGTAAGTGTCTCTTCACAATTCACAATATATGTACAGTGATTTTATGCCATTGGATGTTTTTATTTTTATCTATTCTAGAATCATGGAATTAAGGAACTGTTTTGATGAACTCGTGTGATCTAGGATTTTTGTGTGTTGATAAAAAAAACATTCCATTGCTCACTTTGAAGGGATAATTATACTGCACAATTATTGTGTGATTTGTTTTTTCATTTATATGTATTTGCTCCCCTGCAGTTAAAAGTGATTATTCAAGGGACTCCATAAGACACTGGAGTATCAATTTAAAATATGAAAGATCCATTTTCTAGTTCCTATCCTCGTGCAATCTTATTTTTCTTTAACACAATGAGCATAAAATAATTTTCGGTCATGCTTGGCTGGGGTATTCGACGGGGTATAAGTAGGATAAAAATGACACATTTTAGAAAAAGAATACGGTGAATTTTGCAGTAGATAACACAATGCTCCCTGACACTTTACTTTTTACAGATTGTTCTTATTAACTTTAGTTTTAAGAGAATTGAGAAGCAACACTGTGTCCCAAGAATTTAAGACAGACATTTCTAATCTTCTGTAAGAAAATTTTCTTTGATTGTTATCATAAAATCCATTATTCTTTAATTCCCTATTGAATTGGAAGGTGGAATGTCCATTTCAGGGCACAGAAAGAACTTCTGTTTCGTTCCTTGTCATGTTAAGCATGCAGCTTTGCCTGAAGGAAAGTTCAGACAATGAGCTGAGCCAGCTCCCGGTGGAGATGAAAAAGTGCTAACATTTGTACAATAATTTCATTTTTGTTCAGTTTTCCTCTCAATCTAAACTGTATCAATCTAAACATAAAATTATATGTCTACTTCCAATATTAAATTAAGGATGTAGGTTTATGTCCTGCATCAACCCTTTATCAGGCAGGGAGGAGCACAGGGCAGTCAATGTCAAATGGACACATCCAGCCGTAAGGTACAGGAAATAAAAATATCCCCCAATATTAGGAAAAAGGGCCACCCCATAGTAAGGAAGGAGTGTTAGTAGTAAGGCATGTGGCTTGGGCATGCACATGCAGACCCTTGGTGCAGGACTGAATGTGCACATAATAGGACAAATTAAAATAACTAATCCCCCAGTAGTAAAGAAAGAGACAGAGGAGGAGCAACAGTAAGGCATTGGGCTGGGACAGGCACTGGCACACAGACACATCCAACCACAATATTTGCAAAATAAGAAAAATGGTGGCCCAGAGTAAGAAAGGAGACAAAGGGGCAGCTTTAACAGTTGTAAAGGATGTGGTATGTGGAGATACAGATAAGCACGTGCAGCACCATGGTGCTGGACTGAATTTCCCCAATATCTGTCCAAGTATGGAGTTCCAGCGTGTGACTATGCCCTGACGTAGACAGTGGTGGCTTGCCTTCATCCTGCAACCTTATGGCACTTTCCAATCAGTTTGAACAGCCTACAGTACCCATCAGTTGGAAAAGCTGCCATTACCACCAAATGTAGTATATATGCCCAGAGCCGGCCTTAGGTGTTCTGGCGCCCTGTGCGGACTACTCCT
>VKOC01015221.1:0-14459 GCA_009364415.1 Spea multiplicata | reverse complement strand
TATATATATATATATAATTTAATTTTTTTGTCCAATTTTGGTGTGTCAATAAAAGTGTGGGTCATTTTCGATCCATCCCAACTATATACTAAGCCTACCTGAAGCAGTAGGCCTACACAACATCACTGTTTGGTTTAGTATATAGTGATAGGGGTTATGCTGCATTATTGTCAATGTCTGGCTCAATGTATAGTGATAGGGATTACACTGCACGACTGTCAATGTGTGCCTCAGTATATAGTGATAGGTGTTATGCTGTACCCCCGTCAATGTCTGCCTCAGTTTATAATAATAACAGTTATGCTGCACCACCGCCAAGGTCCCCGCCAGTATGATAGAAACTATGCAGTTTTAAAGTGTGTGTGGGGGGGGGGTGCCACATACAGGATCCGCCCCAGGTGTCAAATACTCTAGGTAAGTCCCTGGGTACAGACCTCCAAAATACCATTCTTTTCTGCAAACATATATGTTTGCATATCAATGTACATAAAGTACAGTTTCTACCTATTTTGTTTTTCTAGTCAGAAACAAAACTCTCCAGTCGTTGCAACATGCAAAGCCACATTCAACATCCTTGAATGTAGTCTTCCTAGTAGCACCTGCTGTACAATTAAGAAAAGCTTGGGCAGGATACAATAATTAAAACACAGACAATTCATGGTTTGGCTCCTAGTAGCAGGGATTTTCAAGTAACCTCGCAATGAAGATGCAGATTTCCAAGGTCACAGTCTTTATATTCTAGGCAGATTCAAAGATACTCGAGTATCTCTGTTTCTGCATTCCCCTCTCATTACTTAACAAAGAACATCTATACCTCATATAATTGATGGTTATCTGTTATTAGGAGCCATTTAATTTCCTCAATTAGCTGTGAAATATCATGTTTGTGTTATTAAGTAATAATCAAAGAATCACGTGGACGATTTGTTTCAAAAGCTCTCAATATGCATACAGTGCTAAGTATCCAAATTAAAATAATTAATAGCTGTTATTCACAATTATAGTATGACCTGGATTTGCCACTTTTAAGCAAACATACTACATGTAAAATAAAGGAAATGCAGTAGTGAGGAATTGTTCACCTGGTTTTGTGAGAGTAATGGTTCGTGTTTAAAGGCTAGTCCAGCTTTGATTAGAGAAGTTAATGCTTCAGCTCCCCATTCCCTCATTCTGGCATTTGGATGCTGGCAGACCTTGGGGAAAAAAAACATGACATTGAATAAACAAAACTTTCTTAGTTAAATTGAGTTTTCAATAAATGACGTTTACAGTTTACAATTACGAACATGTAGCATGTCATGCTGCAATTATCCCCAAATTTGTTAAACTTTTTTCAGCAATCGTTAAGGAATCTACCACACTACATTACAACTTTGATAACCCACAATCGTCAACAGCAGCTAACATGTTAAATGCACTCATACACTGTATTTGTCACAGCTTATGGGGACTTAATTTAACTTTATAATGTAGTGGCACTGAACTGGAAATGGCTGATCAGAATATTATGACTCTATGGAAATGGGATAACTACTGAATAGAAATCTAATTAACATAAGTTACTCCGACAAACCCTTTCCCAACCTAAACATCTGTAACCCAGGTCAGAGGGACTTCCAACTAAGGGTCCTCTTACTTAAGTGATTATAAACATAGGGTCATTTAACACCAAGGTTTAAAGTCCTTTTGTGCCAAGTATTTGTTCCCCAGGATGCCTTAAAATGTATACTGCCATCCCAGAGAACTTTTACAGTAATCAGCCAACCTAGAGCTCTAACTGAAGACCAAGAGTAAGATTTATATAGTAAGCAGAAAGGAAATGGGCCAATTGGCCAATTCATTTGCAGTCAAATTCTCTATCTCCATGTTTATGATGTGCATTTGAGTCATATCACATATAATGATTTAGCTAAAAATGAAATATATCTCAAAAGAACATTTATGTGGTGGTATATGGTGGCATAGGGTTAGCATTAAATCTGAACGAAACAAAAAAGTTCAAGGCAATGTTAATAAGATGCATACAACGGAAACATACCTTCTGTTCAGGGCAAGAGCAAGCAGAGGAGAAATAGAAAACACACTATTTAAAATGAGATTGGAGGGAGAAAGCAGCACTTTACATGAATTATACATAAACTAAGTGCAACACAGTGAGCTAGAATAAGAAATGTATGCCCTTCTTAATGGTTGAGAACCAGCACAATGCTACCAACAGATAAGGCATATGCCAATAAAAAACCCAGAACCTAGTATAAAAAAATAACCCTTTTCACTACATGCAGGGGGTTGACGGTGCATACTGTGTGTAGTGGGGGCAGGTGGTGTGTGGTTTAGGGTCTGTGTGTGGGAGGCTGCACATTCATAGTGTGTGCTTTAGGGGGTAGGGGTACTGATTCATACGTTACACAGCACAATGTGCTATTTGGCAGCACCAACTTGTCCCTCATCCCACGTGCATACAGTATGAATGAGCAGCCTACTGCAACTCAACCCACCATCATGTGCACAGTATGAATGAGGAGGTTGGAGTGTAGGAAGCTGCTTACTTATACTGTAGATGGCTACTCAGTCACACTGTGCACAAAAAGGGGGGAAGGCTAGGGTTCTGCTGTGTACCATATGAATGACTAACCTTTACCACTTCCACCCTACCCACACTGCACAAACTACTAAAAAAAAGAGTGAGGAGAAAGAAGAAAGCGAGAGAGGGGAAAAGGAGAGGGAAGAAATGGAGAGGGAGGCGACAGAGGAAGCAAAGAAATAGGAGGAGAGAGACACAAAAGGGTGGAAAGAAAAAATGGGGACAAGGAAGACAGCATGGAAAAGATCAGAAAGAAGTGAGAAGACAGACAGAGAAAGGGAGAAAAATGGGTTAGAAAAATGGGTTAGAAGATAGATTTGGAGCGAAGAAAGAGTGAGAAAAGGGTCAGAGGGGAGCCAGAGAAATGGGTGAGAGAAGAAGAAAGGAGGGGCTTATATAAAACAGAGGCTTAGATGCAACATAGGGAAGTTCTACCTTACTCAGAGGGTAGTAGATAGATGGAGGCTAATACAGTGAGGGAACTGGGATACACATAAAGCTTTCCTCACTATACGACCTGACTGATAGGCATTTAAACAATTTACATCAGGAAAAATGGGCAGACTAGAGGGGCCGAATGGTTCTTATCTGCAGTCAAGAGGGAGACGAACAAAACATTGGAGAGAATACATGGATTAAGAGAAGAAAGAGGAGCGAGAGACAGAGAAGAAAAGGAATGCAAAGGGATTGCACTTATTTTTTTATGACAGATATAATCTAGTACGAGTATAAAAAAAAAAAAATCATACTGTTCTCAAGTGACCATTTTTATTATCTTTCTTCAACCTCTATCCAAATCGGATTGTTTTGTTTCCCCAACACCATGCAGACAGCATGTACCTAAACATGGCCTATTTTTGGAATATATGAAAACACATGACCAACACTTATATTCAATGGAGTGGTGAAAGTTGATGCTTTCCTCACAGTTTGCACTAATATCAAGTATAGTTTACACTGATGAACGCCCACTTATGAAACAGTGATTTCTATATTATGTGTACTTTAAACAGCGCTAGTCTTCACTGCTCATAAAAATGTGACACAATCCTTGAACTCCTATGTACTGAAATGAGTACAAAAACGCATTAAAACGTACATCTGATGTCAAGATCTATGGATATAGCAGAGAGTATGAAAACAAAATGTACTTAATGAATCAGGTGCATGACTTAAACAAGTTAAACAAAGACCATTCCATCAGTATCTGGCACACTATATGCAGTCTACCTAAGGGATTTATATTTTTTTCAAGAGGAACACTGGATAATGCAAGTTAATGTAGACCATTGTATTATATATTTAACCTATGCTCAAAAATATGATGGTCATGCTGCGTAACAGTCAAGGACAGTTACATACACTATTTGTGCCAATTCAAATGCCATAATATAAAATGCTATTCAATAGGGGACAATTTGTCAAAAACAAACACTGAAACTGTTACAAAAAATAAATAAAAATGAAACAGTACCTCTATAAGATGGCCAGTCAAAGGTCTCCACAAAATCTCAATTCTGTGCATGTTCACCAGACCAGTTTCCAGTAGCTTTGCAACAGCAAAAAGGGATGGCTCCTTTATACACAAAAAATTAAAAATATGATGTTAATGTGGTAGACAACATGAAAGGTAATGGGTAATGTATTCTACTATTAGGTCCTGTGTTTGGACACACAAAGGTAAAACAGGATCTTAAGAACCACCACTTTAGTCGTGGCATAAAACTGCACAGCTTCCCCAGTCCCCTGCAGCCACCACAAATCAACACAAAGGAATCAAAGATGAATTTAACCTTGTTGTTCCCATACGCCATGTCCATGGCCTCGAGTGACAATGAGCACAGTGCGTTGATCAGGTGATGAAGCGACACATCATCCAAGTACCTAAAACAGAGAATACATCATAATCCTCATCGAGCTGTAAAAAAAAACCAAAAAACAAACCACAACACACACATAACGGCCCATCACTTTTGTATATCATATAAATATAATAAATATATATATAAAGTATCTTTCTTACTGTGAACTTTCAAACAGCCGTGAGAGGATTGTGGAGATAACAGGCAGGTCTGTCATAACAGCAGTAGTTAGAACCTGCAAAATAAGCAACAATATCAAATGTGTCACCAGAGCACTAATAAAAAAAGAATATATACATATATACACACACACACATATATATATATTAGGCTTAGAACCCTTACAGTGCTAGGTCCTTCTACGGCTCTTCCAGGTTTTAGCGCTCCACCAGTACTGGGTTTTAATCCAAGTATCCATACAAGGTGCTGAAATACAGAAGAGATGTGTAAACAGTAGATGTTTATCATACTGCAACAAGACCCTTGTAAAGCTGTAATGTTAATAAAACAAAGATAGGACAGGTACTTTTGCTTATGTATATGCGTTCCGAGAAAAAAAAAAAAAAAAAAAAAAAAAAACAAAATATTATTATCTAATAGTATATATACACAATACATACATAATCATATATATATGTATTATATATCTATAATATAAACACACACACACACACACACCGCTCCAATCATATAACCCTATTCCGAGCTTCAATAATTCAAAGGTCAAGCTTTATTTACCATCAATAAAATGGGATTGCCTACAATAAACTACATACAACAGCTGCTCAGTTATATAAAAAAATACATAGTCCAGAATATAAACATTAGTATTTTGCTTCTTGGAATAAGGTATTACTTCTTGTCTGCAATAAACAATTGAATCCCAATACCTGAAGCGTTGCAAGGACAAGTTGCCACGAGGTCCCCAAAAACCCTCCATGACAATGTGCCAGGTTCAGCAAGGTGCGCATACACTGGATATTTTTAGCTGTAAGCTGTACGGAAACAAATCAAATAAGGCCCAATATTACTATGTCAGCAAGATTATTAACCGAAAGCACAAGACTGAGAGGTCAAGCATGAGCTAGAATGCACAAAAAGGATGTTAAAGTGAAATGGTACATTAGTTATAAGGAAGATTTAAGGGACATTAAAACAAGGCTACTCTCTTGTTACTGACAACCAGACTGTATATGATCTGTTTAGCATTAGTAATCACTTTGGGGTCTTGGCCACATGGCATGAGGTCAAAGAAGCCTAAAAGGTTCCTAGTGAAATAAAGGTCATTCAGCATGAAGGTTGAAATAAATATTAATTGACTGTCAATGTACTTTAGAAATTACAAAACACTAAAACTATTGCAGAGATGTATTTAAAAGAAATAATATGCTAATGTTTGGAAAATTTAGATGGTGGCTTCCAGCAGAACAGAAGCAGAAGTGGTAAGGGTTAATACGGTGAGGGAATTTAAACATGCATGGGGTAGGCGTAAGTCTACCCTGAATCTAAGACGAGACTAAGCACTGTTTAAGGATTGAATCTTTCCATCAAAAAAAAGGTAGACTAGATGAGCCAAATGGTTCTTATCTGCCATCAAATTCTATATTTCCATTAAGTAAAACATCACATTTGTGAATCATTTAGCAGCTAAAGGGCTAAATGTTGTTTAAAAAAAGCTTTAGAAGATTGAAACCTGTCAAAAAAAAATAAATGAACACAAAATATGGGACAGAACGTGGGTATGAGAAGACAAGAAAGTAACTTTACCATGACAGTGCCTTGAGGTTGTAGAGCTAGTGGTTGCCCCACGGCTACTACCTGCTGATGAGACTCACTTGATGGACTTATTATCTGAACGTTTTGCCCCTGAATGGAATAAGCTGCAGAAAAGACACAATGCATTAAAAGAAGACCGAACACCCGAACAATGTAAACCTTATTGATTGCTACGTTCTTGCAGTAATAATGATTGAGATTTATTTCAGTAATATTATACAGGCAAGTTCTACATAAGGAAAACAATCTGTAAAACTGCAGGATCTGGAAATCTAGACGTTTTTTGCCAATAGCAAACTTTTAAAAATATAGCTATGTTTATTATGAGCAATTGGCTGCTGTAAGCAGGACCATTCTTCCCAAACATGTATGATAAAAGTAATCACGGTTTTACCACCGACAAACTTTTTTACTTTTAAAAGTTTATTGAAACATTAATACAGCGTCAACAATCTTTTCAATGACAGGCCTTACATTTGTTGCATAGGGTCGCAGACGAGCTGTTCAGCACAGTGAGAGTGTAGTGAGGTGGTAAGGAACCTTTGCAAATGGCCGTTATGAAGGCATCTCTAGGTGTCACAAGCCCTAACTTTCCACACAGAGATGCCACTGTCATCTCAGCCTTCAGGATATTTTCTGTAGCAGCTTCATCTGTGCTGTATTAAAAAAAAAAAAAAGAAAAAAAAAGTAAAAAGCATATCAGTGTTATGATAATAATAATAGCACTATTAACAGCTTTGCATCCATCATGACATCCTACGTATCCCAATTTTGGTGTTTTATTATGCCTATAATGACAGCACAGAACGTCATGATCCGTTAAAGGGACTGCTCAGTTCTTAGTGAATAGACCCATTTATAACCCGAGATTTCAACACAAAGGTAGTTTTACATCTTACCTTGCATCAAGTAGGAGCGATAAAGCTGCAAGCAGGCCACACCAGCACGCATTAATCATTTCTTCCCAAACAGCTCTACCAACTTTAACAAAAAAAATTGCAAGATTTATTTTTTGTTTAAAAAAATGAATATAAAAAATTTAATAATACCTCATTGTGATGAAGGAAATGCTTAACAGATAACAATGTTCAGACTCTCCATAAAATTAAAAACTGACCATGTCACTATTTTTCTTCTTCTTAAAACTTCACTGTATACAAGATTTTTTCTGTATGGTTATTAGCACCCAATTTTTTCATCACTTTAATAGCAAATCACAAAGTGTTATGCTGCTACGCATAACAAGCCCACCGCTGGTTTTATCATTTATTATGAACCCAGAAACAAACTTATTATATGTATTGTGAGGAATTGCACAATATAACATCTAAACCTTTAACAGATTATATATGTATATATTTTGTTTCTTGTAACACACATATTCAAGTAAGTGGTATCATGGTTATAGGGTATTGAATAGTAAGCTGCTTTTGACATGCTGGAAAATATATCTTTCAGTCTACCTACCATTAGCAAACTACTCTCTTCCCATTAGATCAGTAACAGCCCTGTAACCTGTGTTTCACTAGTACCCCAGTGCCTGGAGTTTGAACAAGGCCTACTATTATTCTTTGCTTTTATCTTTCAAATACGTTTGTAACAACTATGACATAAATGCTAAGTACACTGTTGGGATTGTGTAAATAATAGATCGCCACAAAGGAACATGTCCTTCAGATCAATTCTATATATGTCTAAGATGAAAACATTCTGCCCGATTATCTGTTCCAGAAAACATAGGGAACATTATAGAGAGATGAAAAACTAGAAGAATGACCTGGCTCTGTCTCAGCTGGATCAGATCGAGTTCCAGGGTCTTGTTGATCACTTGGTTTTGTATGCGACAGGGTCTCCTCTGCTGAGGTATGGGAGTCCGTTTCAGCCTGACTGATCTCGCCTTCAATCATGGTGGTAATTCCACGGACAAGATCTAATAGGCAATGAAAGGCTACAGACATGGCGTAACCTTCAGGGATGTTTGGAGGCTCCACTTTATCCAGCATTTCCAAACTAACAAAGGGAAAAAAGAACCAATGTAAACAATTTCAATTCAAGATAATTCCTCACAGGCTTGAATAATATATTTTTGAAGGAAGGTGGAGAATAAAACAATTACAGGTTGATCAGAAATTAATCAGATCAACAGAACAACTGTTGACTACCCTAGCCATTATAATGAGTGTTCTTTCTTCAGATTTACTGTTTGTCTATCACACATTTTGCTACATTTTATGTTTTAATCTTGTTCGGGAAAACACATTATGTTTCATTGATGTTTACTCCAGAATAAGATTATTCCTGCAAATAAACAGCCATTCATTGTTACATGTCTGCTTCTTTCTGTTAAGACAGGTTCGGCATTCTAGCATTCCTTACTTCAACTGAATTAATTTCTTTACATATTTTTGAATACAGCACATTAAAAGCAGCCTGGCTGGTTAGTAATATCAGCCTGTATATACACGAGCCTCAACACTAAAAATACAGGAACATTGGCTGATAAGGATATTCATTCACTTAAGAACCTTTTTAAAGAGCTACTTTCTTTCTATGTGTGATAAATATGATAACGATCCGTTTTTAAGGATATAATTGTGGGTGTTTAAAGCTGCATTTTTTAGGTTGCCTTAATGATGATTGTGGTCTGTTTGTTAAAAAAAAACCACATTACTTACTAGGTGGCTTTAGCACTGCCTTGAATTGAAATGGTCAGGATAGGTATCCAGGTGCCTCTATATTCAAAAGCAGGAAGGACAGTCACATTTCCACTCGCCGCTGCTATTCCTGTTGTTGACTGGTTTGAAGCTGGAGCAATGGAACTAGAGCCAGCTGTCAAGGAAAACGCAGGAATGAACATACCCTCTACCTCAGTCATGTACGACATCTTGTGTCAACGGAAACGCTGCTTCCAAACTAACATCACCAGTGGCTGCGGCCCAAAAGTGCCTTGGATAAAGGTGTATAGGACAGAAGAACTAAAGGTTTAGTGCTATTTTTGGAATAAATCATTATGCTTGGTTTTAGATTAAAAAAAAAGTCACTCCCATCTATGACAAGGACTGCGGATAAGGAGCAGGAAAATGCGTGTTTCTCCTCTGTTCTGATCCCCCATCTTCCAATGCGCCAGGTAGAGGACTGCATTGGGAGGCGGGTCCTGCCAAAAACCTTGCGGGCGCGGGAGGTCTTGGTGGGGTTGCGGGCAGGGGCGGGGCAGTCAGGCACAGGAACAAAACTGAGTCACGTGATGTGACGTCACTTCCCGTGACTCCGCCTTGTTCCTGTGCAGAGCAAGAGAAGAGACACTGTGAGGGAGCAGCGAGAAGGCAACCTTGCGGGACTGCGCGGGAAATCTGCAGTTCAGGTAAGAAGGTGGGCGTGATTGGCTACAAATGTGGCAGGAGCAGAACACCCACATTGCGGGAGCAGGCAAAAAATCAGCGGGATTAAAAAAGCTGTCCCGCGCAGGGCTCTACTGCCAGGAACTTAGATACGTAGGTGAGGTCTTCTGAGTTTGTATTTTAATATAACAACTTGTGTAAATAATAACATATGGAACTGGATATTAATGGGAGGAGATGAGGCGGTGCAAGTTTTGCTCACCCCTCAACATGACTTCAAATGAAATATTTCCTGGGGTTATAAGAGGGAGGCACATTGTTGTTTGCTTTTCTATATTTCACACAATGTACCTTGTGAAAACAAGCCTCAAACTTGAAGCACAAACACTAACTAAACTCACCTCAAGGAACCAACAAATGCACATAACTTTGATAAAGGTAGACATTTGGAAGGAATGCATATACCTGACTGGTTCGTTGGGTTTGATGTACTTCCAGCACTTGGCACAAGGAAGAGAGATTGAATAAACGAGCCCAAGGCATTCACAATGTCACGGAAAACCTTTGTAGAGTGCTGTTTCATGTCATAGGACTGACAGAAAGACCTAAAAAGTTAATGAACATAAATCAAAAATATTTACAACACAGATATTTAAAGACAAAACGAGAAAGTAATATTCCCAGCGCCCAAGACTTATTTCCCTCAGTAAGCATTTTGCACCACAAGAGCAAAGAATTGAAATGTATGATTTTTATACTGGCATGTTTGTAAATAGCAATGCTTTACCGAAGAAGCTGAGGCTGTACACAAAGTCTGTGTATGGATTCTACTGCCACGGCTCGTAACCACTGAGGTTTATCAGCATCCAGAAACTTCACCAGCAGAGACAGGAAGATCTCGCATTCCGTTACCTGCAAGAGTTACATGTCCTGGCTACGTCAATACAAAGTCGCAACGAAGTCTTATAAAAAATAAAATTATACACTTTCAGTAACAATTATATCGAATCCAAAGTTATCTTACCAAAAGGCTGTAAAACTGCTTAATTAAGACAGACACAACTCTTAGCAACCGCATACATATAGGAAAGTACGGCTTCTCGACTGGGGCCGGGGATGAGTTGCTGCTGGAACCTTGGCGGAACTTAATATTTGGCGAGAAGAGCTTTATGACAAGGGGGCACACTCTTTCCTTAAGAAGAAAACTGAATTCTTGATGCTGAGGAAACAAAAAAACAGAACCCATGATACTTTAATCAGATATGGACTACAAGAAAAGGGTTAAACTGTTGTATTGGACATAATATATAATAATAACATGATCATAAAGATACTCCCTCTATACCTTATATATTTTTAATATACCCAAGGCCAGATTAAGGGGCAGGGCGCCCTAGAGCATTTTTACAAAGAGGGCCCCCTCTTTTCTTGTGCCCCCTCTTTTCTTGTGCCACATCAGCAACAAAAAAACAAAAACAGTAAATTGGCAATCCATCTACATTAGGTAATGAAGTTATATCCTGTTCATTTTACACGTTGGCATCACATTATCTCTCTCCTAATCTAAGCCTTGGCCACTAACATGTGCAAACCACTCAGTACTTGCCCCCAATGAACTGAATGAATTGGTTGTGACTTTGGATAGGACTATTGGCAAGTAGCACATAACTCCTGGTAAAACCAGGGTAATTGGCAAAAAAAACTATGGAGTGGGGGGACATTTGCCCCGAATTGACGCTTACCATTGGGAGCTGTTGTTCGGCCCATGGAGACTTTTAGCTCCTAAAAAAATTCAAAACTAGCAATGCCTCAAGGGAGGATTTTGACTTCATTGCCCAAAAAGCGGCGGAATGCCTGACACAGATACTGGATGGCAAACTAGGTGATCTAAAACAGTCCTTGAAAGCTATCAAAATGTACATAAAATGTCAATTAAACAGACTAGCTGTAGCATTTATCATGTAAAAAGGATACCGTCTCGCCACAATCCACCATTAGAGTAGCAATTGGCTGTAATCAAATTAAAAGAAAAGGGTGACTTGGAGGACTTGGAAAATAGAAGCAGGAGGAATAATCATTGCATCACTGGCCACCCTGAGTCAGCGGAATTGCTGCATTTTTCCGACTGTCCTGCCAACCCCGTTTTTCCCCAACACAGGTGAATAAATATGCTATAAAAACTGTCCCCATGCTTGGCCACACATTCACTGCTGACTGTCTTAGTCCAAACCTATTTAACCTGTTCTACTATAACGACATGCAGGAAATCCTGAATGGTTTCCACGTATCTTCTGGTATGATTTAGAAAGGTCAAAACTTGGTGGCTTTTCTAGAATTTTCAGCAGCAGTCTCAACAAAAAGGAAGGCATTTCTCAACACTGTTTCTCAACCCTTCCAGAGAAAAAAGAAACCCACATTCATTTAACCTGCTTGCTTGTGGATCCAAGCATCGATTGGAATTCCCTGCATGACTCTATTAGACAGGTCGTAATGATCGTGTTTCTCACTATCGCTCTATTTGTTTTCTTTTCCTGCCATGAATCTTTTTCTTCCTGCACTATTCTGGTATGAGAGCTCCCCATGGATGCTCAGTTTGTTTATGCTCACTGTCATATTGTGTAGGTCGGCCATGTGGCCTTCCTATTTTTCAAGTTCTTTACTCCTATTCATTGTTCTTTTAAACATATATAGGTTTTTTTTAAAGTTCCAGGAATGACTTAATTCCACTTCAGCTTCTGACTGCTGGGAAATTCTCTCTGACAGCTGGGGAAGGTCTACGCGATGGACGCAGACAAACCCCGCTGCTAACCGCACCAGGCTGCAGCGGAAGTCTACACGCTGCCCGGACAACACACCGGGAGTCAGAAGCACCGGTAATTCTTTTTTGGGGGAGTGTTAAATGGGGGGCATAAGGCATTTCTGTAGGCAGAGTGCTCTATGAAATGTCTTTTAACCCCTTTAATGCCACTTTGCCTCCAGAAATGGCATATAGAAGGTTAAAAAGTCACCAGAATTAGGAATCTGCACTCACTCCCCACAGGAACTCAGGTGCTTAGCTGTGCCAGGAAGGGCCAACTCCCCAGTAAATCAAAAAATAGAAAAAGGCTCCAGGCACGCAGGGGTTCCTTCAGACGATTTAATGTAGGAAATCAAATAACAACGTTTCGACCTCACAATGAGGTCTTTATCAAGTTAACCACACAAGTAAAAAGTGAAGGTTTAAATAGCACATATCAATAAATGAATAGCCAATCAAAAAGCCAATCTAATCTGGCACCATGTGTAGTATAATTAGTAATCATGTATTAACATAAGCAAATATTCAAAAGTATACATCGCATAATAAATGATACTTACAGATGTTAACAAAGACCAGTGACAAATAAAGAAATATATTAAGATTCATATACATTAAATAACCAAAAACAATATATTAAGAAAATACCCATAAAGTGTGTGTAATCAGTGTTAGTAATGGACACTTAGAGATTTAACTAGTGCAGTTCCATGTAAACACAATCAGTGTTCATACTCCAAAAAAAAGTGAATTAAATCAAACCAAAACATCAAATCAACAGAAGCAAAAATGTTGATTAAAATAAGAAGAAAAGGCAAATATTTGTCAGCAGTAAAGCGTGGTGACGCTCTGCGCATGCGCAAGCTTACTCCATGCATGCGTTGGAGCATTCTCTTTGATAAAATAGTGCAGGTGTATTCATAAAGTGCAATAACATTACCAAGTACATATATCATCAGATCGCCATCTGCTCTACATGTGCTGATGTCATCCTATATTAGTTTCAGACCCTCATAATTCACATGATCTCATTGATAATTTAATAGCACTGTGTCACTTTAAGGGATTCTGTGCAAAATAAAATTTTCTCTTTTTTAAAATACATCACTGAATGTGCTATACTTTTTTGCTAACCTCTATTAACAATGCACTTTATTAACTTTTTTATAATTGGTTACTTTTATATCTACTTTGCACTTTATTTGATTGTGTCACATTACAATATACCATTGTATATTAATCTAATTTATGGTGATTTGGCCATTTCTTGGTTTTTGTAAATATTCAAGCTTTTTTATCTATATTATAAGAACCAGTGATTTCTATATTTTTATTTTTTACTTGTTTTTATACACTATATGTGTCACATAACTATCTACTTCTTCACAATAGATCGTTTTTAACATTTGTCTGGTCTTTATGAGTGCAGATGGCGATCTGATGATATATGCACTTGGTAATGTTATTGCACTTTATGAATACACCTGCGCTATTTTATCAAAGAGAATGCTCTAACGCATGCATGGAGTAAGCTTGCGCATGCGCAGAGCGTCACCACGCTTTACTGCTGACAAATACTTGCCTTTTCTTCTTATTTTAATCAACATTTTTGCTTTTGTTGATTTGATGTTTTGGTTTGATTTAATTAACATTTTTTTGGAGTATGAACACTGATTGTGTTTACATGGAACTGCACTAGTTAAATCTCTAAGTGTCCATTACTAACACTGATTACACACACTTTATGGGTATTTTCTTAATATATTGTTTTTGGTTATTTAATGTATATGAATCTTAATATATTTCTTTATTTGTCACTGGTCTCTTTTAACATCTGTAAGTATCATTTATTATGCGATGTATACTTTTGAATATTTGCTTATGTTAATACATGATTACTAATTATACTACACATGGTGCCAGATTAGATTGGCTTTTTGATTGGCTATTTATTTATTGATATGTGCTATTTAAATCTTTACTTTTTACTTGTGTGGTTAACTTGATAAAGACCTCATTGTGAGGTCGAAACGTTGTTGTCTGTTTCCTACAATAAATCTGTCTGATGGAACCCCTGCGTGCCTGGAGCCTTCTTCTATTTT
>VKOC01015220.1:0-15696 GCA_009364415.1 Spea multiplicata | reverse complement strand
AGACACCAGGTACGGGGTCAAAGGTGAAATGGGGATGAAGCTGAAGTCTCCGTAAATAATGTTCTATAACTCAAAACTGGAACTGGTATTTCAGAATTCTGTAGTATTTGTTGTGTTGGCGTAAGCAGCAATTGCCTGCACTACTTTTTCAGTAAGCAAAATAGCTTTAGATTGTCCTACTTTTACTTAAAATCAGAGGGCATGTATCAGGCTTAATTATATTTCCCTGTTTTGATTAGATTTTTTTTTTTTTTACTCTCCAGTTGCAGAAACTCCTCAGCTTTTCTCGTACCCCACCTGAACGGGAAATGGCATTAATGGATGATCAGCGCAGAGCTAATTCTGGCAAGGTGAGGAATTCCTCTGGTTATTTCTCCTAGCAGTTTAGTTATAGTTGTAAAGACTGGGTGTACCAGAGTTCGCTACTTTAGTAACTTTAGATTGGATATATATCTTTAGCCTTGCACTATTACCTACAGCTGTCATAGAAAAGGTCATTTGGGGTGCAGCAGTTTTCCGTGAAAACTAATTTGTCACGCTGTGAGCCAGCTTTGGCTCTGTGAAGGTCCAAGATAATTCTGCGCCATGAGTGGCTTCAATAGTTTAGTAACATTCTTTAATAATGTGTCAGTGATGGACTATAGTAACGCAAATTGGACTATAGTAACAGTTACAGCTCGTATTGTATTTTGTTTGGGATTCCGCTGAATTATTTTTTTCTTGTTTAAAGGTGGATCGATCTTCAGCCCTAAATTGGGAGCAATTTCCAGAATGTATTAGTTCCACACCAAAAAGAAACAGCCGTCATAAAGTTGTAAGAGGATGCATGCCACGTAGGACAAGAAAGGAAGCAACCCAGCCGCGGAGTGACGGAGAAGAAGAGGAAGTCAACAGCCCAGAAAAGAAACCCGATGTGGTCCAGGATTTGGCACATTTGGTTGATGACTTTTCAATGGACTCTTCAACCCAAAAGAATGAATTTGGACAGGAAATGGCTTTGAATCAGAATACTCCGTGTGTCATCAACACAGAAAATGTCACTCTTAATGACTTGGTGAAATATATGCATCCTTATTGCCTTCCAGCAATATCCGTATGCCTTGACCCAGAAGAGGTTGAGATGGATGAAGATATAGAAAATACTGTTTTTCTTGAGATTGTGTCAGAAGAAGGAGACTGTATAAAACTCCCGGTGAGGATGCAACATCCAGGGGACATTTTTTCTATGGAGTCTTCAGAGGACAATCTTTCTGCTCTACATCCCGTAGAGCTGCTTGATTCTGAAGTGAAAATTCCGAGCACTATAACAGATGAGTCTCAAGAAGAACAATGTGTACCTGTACACAAAATTAGTTTTGGTGAACCTTTTGGTATTTTACCAGATGAGGTAGAATCGTTGGAAAAACCACCAAATCAGGAAAATGAAAATTTGACGCTGCCGTCCGTAGAACCCGATAGGGAAAAGTCCAGCCTGGAATCCTTGCAAGAAGTTGGAGTTTTGGAAAAGGAAACAAAGGACCTACCTGAATTTGATGACTTCGCTACGCCAACAGTCAGTAATGGAAACGTGGCAAAGAACTTTGATCAGAAACTAGAGAAGCTGTCTCTTGAAAAGCGTAAGGAACCAGAGAACAGCGAACAAAATTCATGTGCCCAAGATGTCTCTGTTAAGAGGAAGAGAGAGAAGAAAGATGGGCAAAGTGTGACCTCTAAATCAAAATAAAAACGCTAATGAAGACAAGGAGCAGGCCGTAGCTGAAAAGACGCTACAGAAGGCCGCCGCACCACAGTCAAAGCGCCCAAGCAATAATTGTTTGCAGGAGTCTGATTTCTTAACAAAACAATTGGACCAGGTTAAAGATTCTCAGATGGAGCTTCGGTCATCCAAAACCATGAAAACTAGATTAAGAAGCAGAGGAGGATTAGAAAACCCACTCTCTTTGGAGAAGAAACCACTCAACGAAAACTTTAAAAAGGCTGAGAAAAGTTCTACAGGAAAAGAATTGCAGTCTGCATCAGAAAATGTGGATGTTGAAATTGGCACATCTCACCCAAACTTAAAAGAAGGGTGTGAAATTATATCTGATCAGTCCCAAGACAAAACGGTCCCCGAAGATGACAGTGCACAAAAAGAAAGCACTGCTCACGATGAAGTCTTGACTCCAGCTACTTGTGACATGCAGGTAGAAGATAGTTGTAACGTGGAAGAAAAGAACCCCAATGTGGAAGAACAAAAAGAGGAATCAAACCAGCTTGCCAAGGAGGTGAAGCCCAAGTCGCTCAGTTTAAGTGAATACAGAAAACGGTTACAGCACCGTAAACCAAATGCTGAAGAGAGAGAGAATGAAAATGCATCGGGAAGTAAGTGGCCCTCCATACCTGAGCCGCCGACTGAGCTGGCAGAAATCCCTTGCTTGGTCATACCTGGAAAAGATGCGGTGGCCTCCAAGATACCTAAGAAAGCTGCTTCGGTAGAGGAATTGCCATGTCCAACAACTGTGCCTGAAAAAACAAGTTTAGATGTTTCAAATAACTTGGGTTCTGCTCCACCAGCAGTGGCCTTACCTCCTGTTACCATTCAGGAGACTCTACCTTTAAATCAGACGGAGATGAAGTGCCCTAATGTAGGTGAGGCTAACGCTTTTCCTGTGCACCCAAATATACCACCTCCTTTTTACCCACCTGCATGGCCAGTGCCCTCACCTCCCACTTATTATCCGGCTGTTCCTACTTTACCGGTGCCTCCTCCGTTTCCAAACTGTATTCCACATGATCCTTTACACCCCATGCCAATTCAGCCACCGGTTATGGCTTGGCCTCCTTTTCCTCCACCGCCGATTGCTGTGGGGACGGTTACTCCTGATCCGTCTGTTTGGCCTCCTGTGTTTCATCCACCTTACTGGCAGCCTCCTTCAGTTCCGCCGAGTGTTCCTGAAGTAATGCCCGTACAACCCTTTCCTGAAACTATTGCTGCTGCGTCTCAGGTTACACTCAATTCAGCGTATAACCACGTGCATCCCGATGTCAGAGTGTCTCCAGATGCTCACGGAGCTCCTCCGATGTGCAAAAATCAGAGTGGCCGGCCTCCCAGTCAAATGAAAAGGTCCCCAGTTAATGAACCTAGTCGTGCATTTTCTGGATCAAAGGAGAAAACAGAGATTCATAAGCCTTACATTGAAAATCTGAAGCAGAATACAATTAAAAACCAGGAGATAAAAGCTGCAGTACAAGGGAAACCACCTGCCTATGAGGTCCAAAAGCCGAATCCCCCATCCCCAGTTAAACAAACAGAGAACAACTTACCAAAAGTACCACCAGTTACAAAGAAAACAATGCCTGTTCCAGACTTAACATCTGCCAATCAGGTGGTGTTTAAAATAATGGAACTTCTGAAGAAGGCACAAAGAAAAAGTGTTCAGGTGATGCCACCTTCTACTGGATCTGCTAAAGATGCTCCTGCACAATGTCAAAATTCCATTAGTTTTGTGACACCAGAGCCTGCGCCCCTCGAGAAATCTAGGCTGTTGGTAACAGCAACATCACTCATGGAGCTTAAACCTTCAGCTCCTGAAATACCACATGCTACTCCGGTTCCTGCCGCGGAATCTAAATCTAGAGCGCAGGTGGCAGTAGAGAAGCCTTCCACGACGCAGGTTCTCGACACGGAGCACGAGAAACAAACAAAAATGTCTATACTTGTGCCGGCTCCTCAAGGCATTGCAGAGGACTGCACGCTGCTTACACCGGTGGAAGAGGGATACCCCAAAGGAACCGTGGAGGATTTTGCTTGTGACAAAGGCAAGTGGTTTTTCATGTTTAATAGTAATTATGCTTTCCATTGTGGGTCTCTTATTGTTTTCTTTTCTTTAATTTCCAAATAGGGATTGAAGCAACAGATCTAACCAGCCTGCTAGAGCAGTTTGAAGAGTCATAGGGTAAGGATCTCTATCATCCTTTTTAGCGTGTGCACGTTTTGCTTTTGTTTGTATGGCTGAAAAAAAAAATTTTGGATGACACAAATTATAGCGCTACTTTTACATCAGTTTGTGTTAAACAGAAAGCTGTGGATGAGATGAGAAATCTTATCACCCGGTTTTGCTTGTTGAGGGTGATGTTTGACATTTGGCCCTCTGTAGTTCTACGGGGTGTTCGCAGAGAATCCTTAGAATGAAGTAGCTGTGCTGAAATGCACACTTTGCTGTTACAGCATCACGCCTTGTCCTATTCCAGTAGTTTAACTTATTTAATTCTTTGCAGCTAAAGATGAACGTATGGCCCAAAATCCAGACTTAAAGTTGGCTGTAGGAAACTCTGGGTAAGTATGAGAGAGTTACCCTACAGCTATATACCAATGCACACAGTAGGTCCTGGTGTATGAACGCTGCAAACTGGCCCTTCCTTCCCTGGGGTTTCCCCATGGGTTTCATGTTCCTCTTGCATACAGCAGTTTTGGACTTATTCTCTTAGGGTTTGTCCTGGATTGTGAGTTTGCAATAGAGTTGCAGTTTCAATTCAGACTTGCTGTGCCTTATAAAGGGTCGAGTTCTCTGAGCTTCCTTTGGAAGAAGAGATTGGTTGTCCCTGCATAATGCTCAATTAAATCTGGTATCTCTGGTTTTCACCTAAATTTGTTGGCTTTTTTTGACAGTTCTGAGAAGCCGTCAGAGAAGAAAATCCATGACCGGCTCCTGGCTCCTGAGTTACTTAATACTGCTGGTAAGTGTTGGGCCTGTTTTGTGCCCCAGCTAGAAGTTTTTCCCCTTTTAAATAATGCAGCTTTTTGTATTTAGCATTATCCTTCACTGGAACCTTGACAAACACCCCCAGGCCACTATCCCTCCTCCACCAAAACTTACAATAGGCACTATACCTTCTGCTGGGTAAGGTCCTCCTGGCATCCGCCAAACTCGGATTCATCCATCAGACTTTCAGATAGTGAAGTGTGATTAATCACTCCAGAGAATACGTTACTGCTCCAGAGTCCAGTTATGGTGGCTTTACACCACTCCAGCCAACACGTTGGCCCCACTCTGGGTGTGCGTGATCTATTACTGACACTTCTACTTCACAATAGCCCTTACAGTGCTAGCGGGGCATCCTATCACACTGTCACGTTTAGAGTCTCTGTGCTCTGCGGTGCTCATTATACTACCAATGTCTATGGAGATGGCTGCCTCTGTGTTTGGATTTATACACCTGTTAGAAGGGTTGTGGCTAAAACATCTAAAGTCAATAATTTTGAATGTCCCGCATACATTTGGTCATATTGTGTAGACATCGTATGCATTTTAAGGCAAATGATGGTAAGTGTTCTGTTTAAATGTACATTTATCATGTTTTAATCCATTTAATATGCATTAATGATTAGTGGCACTGTATAGGATGTCAGACTTAAGAAACATTGTATTCTGTAACAGTCTTTTTCTTTAATACCCTATACCTATACAGAATCTTGTGCATACCATGTGAAATTTAAATATCTTTAAAGTTCCAATAAATGACATTAGGGCTCCAAGGTTTGTGCAGAGACCAGCGATCGCCACTTGGGATGGGGATGGACTACATCACAAAACGTAAAAATAATCAGCAGAATTATTCCCCGCTAGCCTCCGGTTAATCTGTCTCACAGGCCCCATCTTTCAGGCTGTGTAGCAAATCTAAACCCCCTTCACAGGTTACAATTTTATATTATAAAGCACTGCGTGAATTGTTGGCGCTATAGAAATAAAAGATAATAATAATAATATTAAAATATATATACAATTTTAATGTGTAATTCAGAGTTTGACCAGAGGGGGTGTCCAACAACAGTCCTGCTGCCCCCTGCTGGCCAGTCAGTGTGAGACATTAAAGTATCTGCGGCCATCAGTTTCTAGAGAGCCACCGGTTCCAGACTGGGACACGACGTCGACAGAGCCGTCCGGTACCTCCAGTGTAACAAAAACCAGGATGGGCGTCCCGGACAACGAGGCTTCGCACTCCTCATCCACGCCTCAGTCAGGGTCTTTGTGCGCGACCGCGATGAAGCTGGGAGCCACAAGATCATCATCTGCATCAGAACTTGGTCAGCTGGGCCTCCTCGCAATACTAAGCGCAATTTGGCGCTCCCTTGACCTCGTCAGCGAATCACTCATGCATCTCGTTTTCTGTAAGGCAGACCTCGCACGAGTGGAAGTCCGAGTCGCGCGTGTTGTCAGCGCTCGCTTCCTCGTCTCGAAAACTTGGTTCTCCCACGTCTGCAGCTGGATCGCCATCCATAGAATAGTCCTGCAGAACCTGCGCGATGTACTTCGTGAGCTTGTGGAAGGAGGTATCAGATGGAGGGCGGCCATTCTGTGCTCCATCTATGTTTGCCTCTACGTCGTCAACCGGGTAGTTGTGAGCACTAAGATACTTAAAGGGCCTGAAGCAGACGTGGCACTGGCAGATGACGATGGTGATCACGAGGATCACAAACGTGAACATGGATGTTGGAGCAAAGAAGCCCGATCTTACGATGGAGAAGAAGAGCAGCCAGCAGAGGCCGAGGATCGGCGCCGCCACCACCTGGTTCACCGCCCCGGAGTGGATCTTCTGATCCAGCTTGGCCGGCAGGTACGCGTAGTACATGTTGTACCGATCCACGAGGTGTTTGAGGAGCATGTACACCAACCCAAACAGCACAATAATGGGACATATGATGCTGTACGTCATCACGACGGTGAAGATGCACATCATCCAGGCGTAGGCCGTTCCGAACGGGAACTTCAAAGCCTGGTGCCGCGTTACGTTCTTGCGTTCTGCCGCGGAGCGTGCGAGGCACAGGCGGATCATGTACCGCAGTAGACCCGGAATGCGCAGCAAGTCCATGGCCGTTCCAATCAAGGCTGCGGCGATGACGTAATTCACAAAGAACGCTCCGTTGTCTGGCAGGAACACGCACTCGAATCGAACGGCCGCCTGATCCAAGAACTTTGTATCGAAAAACCACCGGAAAAACAGGTGCAGGCTGTTCAAGCCCAGAGATGGGAGCAGCAGAACCATGACGATCAGGAAGGCGTAACACTTGTGCATCATGGTCCTGTTTTCTCCGGACCTGGTCCAGTGAAACTCCAAGAATGTGCTGTAATAGACGATGGTTGGCAATAAGGAGGAGAAGGACCACAACAGGAGAGTGGGGAAGAACTGAGTGATGATGGGACTGTTCAGCTGCTCCACGGGCATGGTGACGTTGAACTTGTCCATGGTAGATATCATGATTGCTGGGGTGGTTATGAAAAACAGCAGCGTGAAGAGGACAACGTTGATGGCAATACAACGAAACCACCAGACAAAGCCGCGCGTGGACAGGTTCTCCCAGTAAATGTTCTGCGGGTCGGGGGCATAGCTCACGCTCCAGTTTAACACATGCAGGGACTCGCTACAGGAGGACAACCGGGGGTCCGCTCTGAAGCTGCAGCCGTGACATTGGTACATGTTAAAGTCTGCGAAGATCGTGGCTGCCGCGTCCTGGTTGTGAAACGTGACAAACGCCATCCCGAGGGGCTTCTCGGTCGCCTTCGCCTTCTCTTTCTTGTGCTCCTCGTTCATGTTCTGCTCCAACCGCGAGTAATATTCCACGGCCTCCACCTGTTCGCAGCCTTTGATGGCGCAGCAGCAGAGGTGGCCGCACCGGTTGGTGCTGACCAAAGACGGGCCGTTCTCTGTGCTCAGGTGAGTAAAGTAGAACCGGGCCTGTTCAGCCTTCTTCCTCTTTGTATCCAACTTCATGAGCCGTGCCACATTGTAACACGGCTGGGCGTCTAACACGCTGCACTCGGGATACGCTTCCTCGAAGTGTTTCTTGATGTCCTCCGGCTCGGCCTTCTTGCAAACTCCGTTTATGAACAGCGTGCACTTCACCAGATCATCCTCCTTGTAATGCATTTTGGAGGTGTGACGGCGCATGCTGAACACGGTGAGCAGCAGGTAGAAGAAGGCGAAGGCGGTGTGTAACCAGAGCAGGTTATCCCCTGAATCCAAGTTGGCGATTGTTGTTCTACTGAAACTGACCGCCCCGCTTCCTAACAGACTCCCGGAGAAGTTGACAGGAAGGACAATGCCAACGGACATGATGAGAACAACTATCAGGATTCCGATGATGTGGCGCTGGAAGGAGAGGTAATGCAAAGCGTCCGTGCCACATTTCTCAAGGATCTCCTCCTCTTTTATCCTGAAGATGGCCGGCAACCACGAGAAGAAACCTCTGTCCCTTTCACCGGAATCAGGGGTCAGACGCTCATAACCGTCGTGGCCGTCGGATCGCATCTCTGACGTCCCGCTTTCAACGTCAGACACCAAGGCAAGTCTGCCATGATCCCACGCTAGCTTCCTCAAGATGGAAAAGATAAACAGCAGAACCAGGAAGCACATGAAGTCCAGAGCCAGGACTGTGGGAATCCCGCCAAAAGGCAGCCCCTGCAGCACTGTGCTGTGGATGCGGGCGCCATAGCAGTAATTCTTGGTGGAATTGTATGATATGTTTAGATAATCATGATGTAATCGTTCGTGAAGAAATTCCGCGAAATGCGGAGGGAAATATCCGGCACCTAACAGCTGCATCTCTACAAACTGTCTGAGGCCGCTGTGACGTCATCATAGATTCCCAGATAGAGTCAGCATTGTGACATCACTGCACAGCATCTTGGGAACCTGGGTAACTTAACCCTACAGCTGCCGGACACAAGCCCAGCCCTTTTAGGTTTCTTTTTTTTTTTAAATCGTTTTATTGACATCTGTGGACCAAAACAAAGCATGTCGTACAACACATGAAGCGACGCAAGAGACAAAGTCCAACTGGGTTACATCAGCAAATCATGATGAAGCAAACAAATGTCTCGGTAAAGCAGAGGAGCCGGGTACAACCGGCAGGCATAAGGCACTTCAATACTGACATGAGAGACGTATCAGACAGTGCATATCACAGATGTGGTTTTCTTGTTTTTATACATAGAAATCAAAACAAAAGAAATAAAAGAAATGCGAACCGGGAGCAGTAAAAAAGATGAGAAGAGAGAAGAAAGGGAGGAGAAGTAGAAGAGAAAAGAAAAGAAAGGAAACAAAGAGAAAAAAGGAGAGACACGAGAGAAGGGGGGGGCAAGGAGGAGTCGCGTCGCCCCTCCAGGGCGACCTGATGGGAGCTAAAGATGCAGAAGAGGCAACGCCTGGTTCCTGTCAGCAAACGTCGTAAGCCATGGGTCCCAAATCGCCTCAAACTTGCGCATAGTATCGTGAAGTTTCGCCGTGATCTTCTCCATAGTGATCATGTGCCATATATTGGAGTCGATTTCCCCTGCCGTAGGGGGGCGCCCCTTCCACCTGCGTGCTACCGCTTGTTTGACAGCTGCACATATTCTATGTATCAGACTGTGGCTATGTGGAGAAAGGTCTGGAACGTCCACATCCATCACTAGCAGCGCTACTTCAGGAGATGCCGGAATAGGAGTGTGTAAGGCCTGTGACAGTCGCTGAAAACAGTGGTGCCAAAGCGGCGCTATAAATTGACACGACCACCACGCATGAATATAAGAGCCCGTCTCTCCACAGCCACGAAAGCATCGACGATCACCCCCAGGGCCTATGTGAATTCATTTTATTTTAAAATTTCTTTTATAAAATAGCATTAAGGACTTATTTACCTTAGCTTTGGATTTTATATATCAGATCTTGCACCTCTTCTGAGGTCATAAACCTCTTTTGTCGCACACCTTCTGAAGACATCTGGACACATCAACTAATCACGTCTAAAATATATTAACCCCTTAAGGACAATGGGCGGTCCCTAAACCCATTGAAAACAATGCATTTTGAGCCCGTACATGTAGGGGCTTTGTCATTAAGGGGTTAATACTCATTACTCATGAAAACAATTACACGAATAAGATGAACCTGACTGAATCCATTGAGCTGAGTGTTTCAGAAGGAGACACAAACGTTCGATATATGTAAACTATTGCATCTATGATTGTGAACGTAATAAAATATCCCCGTATGATAGGCTGGATGGAGATAGGTCCCTGTCGAATAATGTACCATTTACAAACTTTGATGTTAATTGTTAGAATGGGGTAAATTAATGGAAATCACAGGGGGAGAATGCATTATTGACTGTGACACACGGTCAGAGTTGAAAAGATTTTGTGTTATTTCCAAAGTGTATGGATGCAATCCTGTTATTTCCTGATATCTTGTCCAACTGCTTCAGTGTTTACCCCACACACCAAAAGCCCCCAGAGATGACACCAGGGGTGGTAGATGCTTTGAAACAGAACTATGAGGTTGTTCATATCATAGGGCATCCCCAGAACACAGATAATGGGCATTCCGTACCTTATGCACGGAACTGCATTTGACCCTATAAAACCTATAGGAAACAGGCATCTTTGGTCATACAACTCTTGATGAAAAAGAGCGTGTTCTTTACTACCTGTGCATAATGAAGAAGTACATATTCTAGGCTTACAAATGTAACTGATCTAGCTGTGATAATTCAAATATTTCTTGAAAAACAAAATCTCCTTTTATAAAAGAGCCTCGAAGAGAAATATGTTGTCCAGGGACCCCGAATCTGGCGTTTTATATCAGACAGGCCCAGCTGGCTCGCCCTGTAAATTCCATGTTGAGCGTCAACATCAGAAAGCAGTTATGGACTAGAACAGCGATGTTTACGGATCTCGGAGATCATAGTCCTATCGACCCAAGTACTTCTTTTTTTTCCTGTTCAGAAAAATGAGTCATATCTTTCCTCGGACTTCCCATTTCTTCTGAACTCATGAAATCCGACTCCCCTATGGCTACATATTTTTGCAGCTCTGGCTACGAGAAAGAGAGCTGCTTAAAACATGAGGTTGTAAGGGACATCAAATGTAAATACCCATACAAATATACACATACCAAATAATCACACATTGAAATAAACACAAACACCATGCTTGGATGAAACAGGCCGTGGCTTTTATTTGGTTTAACAAACATACATACTTTAAAATAACGAAATAACTTTGCAACCATTGTAACATAGCATAACAAACCCTTGGCACAAGCCCCAGGGCACCCGACTAAATTCACATAATCTTGCCAACCGCCATAAAAGCCAGCCGGCATAACTTAAACTTACAGTTCACCCTAAGATAAAGGGTAACTATACCCCGATAAAAACCACGACAAAGAATACAACAATATAATACAGGGTGGGTGGGAGGGCGCATCTTCATTAATTCCTCCATGGAGTCTTCAGTTTACCAACCTCGCCACTGCTCACCAGACTCAAAGGTCAGTGCAGTATCGGCTCAGCGGTTCGCCAGGTAAGTGAACCAGCCCCTCAAAACGGCCCTATTTATAGGTGATTTTCCCGCCTTTTGCGCAGCGCAAGGCGCCCGCGAGGCAGGCACGCGGCAGCACGAGACCACTAAAAAGCGCGGCAATGCGCTAGCGCATGCGCAAACGCGCAAAAGCTTACATAAGCTTAGCATTTTATTTTTTTTTATATAAACGCCTGACCTTTCCCTGACCCCAATTCCTATACTTAACATTGGTAACCTGACCTTTATTTGCCCCCACAACCTCATGTCACCCTGCCCTATGGTTGCAGGCTTTATCATTACATTCCAGCACTAACTATATAAAGACCGACTGTAAAAAAGGACGGCTGGATTTTGCCGAAGCTTTGCTTTAACTACGCCACCTCGGTAAATCCCTAAAGGCCCCCTTCTGCCTTGTGTCTCATTGGGAAAGGAAGGGCTAATCATTTTCAGTCTCTACCCCCCCTGTTTCTCTTCGACAGAAGGAACAGCTTAGAGGTGAGGATTGTGCATTGAAGCCAATGGCATCTTTCTGTGGAACGGTTTTCCCCTCCTTTCTCTCATGACAGCAATTAAAGAAACAACAGAAAGACGCAGCCAGCTAAATGCATCCGTCTACAAGCTCGGGAAGTATACAGCCTTCCCCTGTCATCGGACATGGCGGTAAAAACATGGAAACAGAGCTTGATGCGTCAGACTGTGCAACAGCATAAAAATAGCTGACATCTAATTCATGTCGATTAGCAATACGTGGACAGTACTCTAAAGAGGGGCCGTGAAAAAAAACAAACAAAAAAAACCCGTGTTGAAGTATTCCTTCATTATTTTTTTTTACTTATTTTCATTCATGGCATCTTGAGAAACACCTTTATTGGCCCATTAGATTGCAATATGGGATCCGGATTTATAATAGCAGTACGAATACGATGGCAATAATAATCCATAGACTATATAGATAATTGAATGTAGTCTACAAAGAGCAAATCTGGTGCTGGAAAAGTGGTGCAATCACCATAGCAACCAATGGAATGTTCCTGCTGATTGCACAAGTTTCACCCCCCTTGTTTTTGGAACACAGCAGCTATGAGGAGTATGTTAAGCGGCCAATAAGCTTAGGGTGCATATCAGGGTGTTAGGGCCATTCCGATTCCCTAGGTGCCCCTATTCTCACTACGCAAATAATTTGTACAAATTTCTTGCACGTCACTTTAGAGGTTATCACTTTGCACCCAAAAGAAGCCTGTTATATTGGCTTATTCCGCAATAGACGGCGACAGCCCCTTAAGCAATCAAAGAGTTAAAGACACGTCAGTAAATTAGAGCAAATCCGTGTCCAGTGACCTGTTTTAACTGGCTTACAACAAGCCCCGTGTATGGGTACGGATCCAGAAACACAGCACAGGAACAGATCATAAAGACACACAAAGGAAGGCAAAGAATGCAATTCTGCAATAATACGTCCGGGGCGGCTGTCAATATTTTGCAGATAATTAACTTCTTGAGTCTCAGAATGGCACATAGTGAAGTCTATGCCCAGGGCCACTGCGGCTTCCTTGGGAGCCTTACTTCATCATGATTCAATGTCGCAATCAAGTAAGACGGAGACAAAAAAAGCACACACTTTCTTTTAATTCACACTTTTTGCTCCATTAAGTCAGTGAGTTGCTGCCTGCGTGCATATCATCTGAACACTGCATCTAATGATAAAAACAAAAAGCTCCTTCACGCCGAAGGCACCCGACAGGTTTACAAATTGTGCAAGCATGGTGAGCTACTCACAAGGTATTATACAAAACCCTGGCATTGAAAGGGTCAAAAATAGCATTTCTTGCCAAATACAGCATTGTCAGAAAGAAACAATCACTGTTTTATGGAGTAGACTTTAACATTTTATTACACTATTTGATTTACGTTTATTTCCTCTGCCCATCATCCTGATAGCGGAGTCTCCAGGATTGGGCAGTGTGGTTCACAGACAATCATATATGCATTAAAAGAGGTTCTGATGCAAAGTTTGAAAAGTGGTCTTATCACCATAGCAACCAGAACAGCAGCAACTAGAGCTACCACAGAAGCCCAAAACATATTTGAGAGAAAGCTATTATTTATTGATTTATATCGGTTTGCCACCTTTTACCAAGCCATTTTCGGAAAAATCTTTAAAGAGTTGCGCGTGGGGGGATGTGGTCAGGGGTTTGGCTTTATAATTTAGAGCAAAAAAAATTCTCATTTTATTTCATTAGAGAGAAAGAAGAAAATGAATGATGAGTGAGAGGAGAGAGTGAGACAAAGAAAATAAAATAGAAAGAGAGTGGGAAAGGAGAGAGAAAAGCGATAGAGAGAAAAGGGGAAGAGAGAAAAGAGGGAGGTAAGAGAAAGAAGGAATGAGATGAGATGGAAGAGAGATAAGAAAGAAAAAAGAGGAAGAGAAAAAGGAGGGGAGAAGGTGGGATGAGTGAAAAGAAGAGACGAAAAGAAAGACAGAATAGTGAAAGTTAGGACAGACAAGCGGCACATACTTGCACACACCCAGACACTAACCCTTACACTTACACACACTCTCATTACCACATATACACCCACACTTGTACTTACACATACACACACATCACGTAACCATGTGGCACTACTATCGTGGGGTCACATAATAAAACGTTAGATGACCCTGCTGAATCCCGCTGCTGTCTCTTGACCTTGTTAAGTACCCCCAACTTGTGCTTTTCTAATCTGCTTTGAAACAAGCCTTAAAGTAACTTCATGGTATAGCGCGAGTTACCACCTGTGATGCATGTACCACAGGTTGAGAAATTCTCGACCCAACTAAAATGCAGCCCGCTTCCAGTAGCTAGGCAGAAATCTATCTACCGGGGTGGAATAAGAATTTAGAACAAAATGCGAGATAAGAAAACAGATGGTCTAAGAAACCAGTTTGAGTTAAAAAAAAAAAAATCGAACAACAAAGTAAAGTTTGTAGTTTAGCGAACATGTAATAAACAGATGCTATAAATATATTTACATATTTGGAATATATGAATATTAATGGGTAACCTGATAAAATGGTTACCGGTATATGTCAGTGTTATTCGGAAACATGTAATGCAATTGCAGGGTGGGCATATAGAAATGTCAACATAGGGGTAAACCCAACAAATAGTCTACAGGAATGATACAACCTAAACATATTTGACTGCATGCTCAATGGATATAATCCACTCTTGCCTACAAAATGAATCACATAATGGATCCAGTCCAAATGTAAAATACTGTCTAGATTCTGCCTACATTCTAGACACCCTGGTGCTGATTGCTCAAATCCGGGCATCAGAGACAGTAAATTTCCATATGTCCCCTCCTAACACTATAGTACATAGATGTAGTTGCGGGTTTGATACTTGTGTATTATCCTTGAAGACAAGAGGGGAATTCTGCTGCGCATTAATACCCCAAAGATATAATGGCAACCTTTATGTTCTTGTCCAGTACCGTGGCTGAACAGGTGTGTCCCAGTGAAACAGACAATACCCATCTCCTTAATGTTTTCTGACATCTTCACCAGGCTAAAACACATCAACAAACAAACAAAAACAGACATCATTGTCAAATCAAATCATTAACAAAAAATAACAACCTCTGCCTTTCATCTTGTAACATAACAATTGGCTACAGATCTTAACCCCTTAAGGACAATAGGGGTTTTTACTCGTAGTATATTGTGGGACAATGGCTTTTTTAACGTTTTTCAGTGTTACTGTTTAGCTGTGATTTTCTTCTTTCTCATTTCGTGCTCCCACACATATTATATATTGTTTTTTTCAGGACAAACAGGGCTTTCTTTAGATACCATTCATTTTATCATATCATCTAATTTACTATAAAAAAAATGATAAAAAATGGGGATTTTTTGTTAAAAAAATACTTTCTCTCACTTTTTAAACAGAAAACTTTTACTCATCTGCAAAAACTAATGAAAAAACCTGCTAAATAGATTCTACTATTTGTCCTGAGTTTAGAAATACCCAATGTTTTTATGTTTTTTTGCTTTTTTCTGCACGTTATGGGGCAATAAGTACAGGTAGCGTTTTGCCATTTCAAAACCTTTTTTTCCAAATCTGGTAATTCTTCCCCCCATGTGCCATTTCGGGTATCTTTGAAGCCGGCCAACGTAATTTACCCCATCAAATCATATATTTTTAAAAACTAGACACCCCAAGGTATTTGAAATGCTGGAATTTTAACCCTTTCCATGCACTAATTTTACCACCACCCTTTGTGAAACTTTATAGTAGTACATTTTTTTGTATTTTTTTCACACATGTTGTACTTCAGGTATAAATTTATCGCTCCTGGTGTATGTTCATGTCACACAACACCCCAATAT
>VKOC01015218.1:0-16470 GCA_009364415.1 Spea multiplicata | reverse complement strand
TTACAACATATAATCAGGTGTTATCCCTCAAAGAGGTCCCAACTTGCTAAAGGATAAAGAAGTCTGATCTGAGATAGAGTAAGCAGAGGAGTAGGAATACTTACAGCACTTAGTTTATGGGTGATTTTGAAAGACCAGATTGTAATCTTACGAGCCGAGTCCTCTTTACCTAATATATTGGTTTGTTTGTCTTAGTCTGTCAATTCTAGTCTTGTCAGACCCTTAAAATGTAGGTACTGTAAGGAGCGCTGTATGAATTGCTGGCGCTACATAAATGAAAATAATAACAATCATAATTCTTCATGTACATAAATATTTAATTTTCTTAGTAGGTTCTGCCCATTTGACGTTCATGCATATTTGATCCTAAGCGCTGCTGCTTGGTGAGACATGATTAGGGGTGTTGCATATAGGTGAGCAGAATACCAGGAAGTTTTTAGGAACCTATAGATGTCTACAGAACTCTGCCTTGCGCATTGACATGCTTTATATTACGTGACTCATTAAATATGTCAGATAAATATTAAAAGTAGCTAAACTGCCAGATGCAACAAATAATTTTGACTACTTGGACACACGCTTGATGTTTGCATGGAAACCTCAACTTTCAGCAAACGAGTCCTCTCAAAGCTGAAACGCTATGCATGATTGGACATTTAAAGTACGTTTTCCACTTGAAATGTATTCTTAGAGAGAATCCTGTAGTATGGCTGCAGATCACCAAATTCAAAATGAACTACTTTCTCTTTTGCCCCTGTGTTTGTATTTTTGAGCACGATAATCAGCTGATCATTCCGATATTAACCGGATTCTTTCACCTCTGTCGAGAATGTCGGTTACTTCTAATGAAATCTGCTGACTATCCTATGATGACAGAATAGCCTTAAATTTAAATGGTCTTAAATTTAATCAAAAAGGTATTTTTAGGGACTAGACTAGACCAGTGAGCAATCTTTTTTTTTTATTTTGAACCTGGGAATTTAGCTCGCTTTGAGTATGGATTTTGTATTTTAAGACTCAATGTATTTTAAGACTCAAAAGTTCAATGCAACAATAGCCATTAAATTAATTCGTTTCTACTCCTAAAACTATTTTTGACTAATATTTTAATGTGAAGGATCACATGCTGCTAAGAGGCTTACACAGAACCTATGGGATTAATATGTACAATGGGAGGTGTGGGAATACTGTAAAAACGTGGCCCACAAGACTCCAGTCGTACATAAATGTCATATAAAATATCCAAAGTTGTCATTTTTCTACAGGAATGATCTGATCACCATTGGAATGGTGCAATTAACGAATGCAGGGACATTTCTCTATTAAACTTTGTCTAAGAGGTCTCCTCACCCCACCCCTTACAAATATAGTCCATACCAGAAAGGAATTAAAGGATTGCAACATCACAAGAGCTAAAGATTCATCATCGCCATTTATAGCATCTGTTGGTACCCAGCTTTCTAAACTAAAAACACCTTCTATGGTAAAATCTCATCAAGTGACAGCTTTTCAAAGTTAAACTTAAAAAAATAATAAACCTTTCTTTGTTCTTTATTTAATGTAACTAAAGTCAGCAATGAAGCTTCTATAACAGCCCAAAGGCACATGTGAGCCTGTATGCAAAATCACCTTTCCCAATTTTGTTATTCAAACCAAAGTACAATTCTGGGGAATCTTCCAAGCCAGGACATTCTAGTTACCTTAAATCACCTGATATAAGATATTATTCACTTGAAATTATGAATTGAAAAACGAAAAACTAAAAACACCCAAAAAATTACGTGAAATTATGAATGTCGGGCTCAATGGGTTTTGTATCAATAGGGTGCTGTAGTTGATGAGCGGAGATAGGATTTTTGCATGCAACATCAAAACAGTCTTGATCTGGAAAGTTAATGAGCCACCACAGGAAGGTAAGCCTGGTCTAATCAGAATTTGCAATACAATTAAAAATAATAATTCAACTTATTAAGCATAGAGGAACCTTGATATAGCCAGTTATGGAGTTAATTTGCTATTCCTGAAATAGTACTGTGGTTTGAGTGTCTGTACTGGAAGGATTCTTTCCACTGTGATGTTCTTTGAGTCTTGTAATCATTTGAATTAGAAGGCAATAAATGTTAGGCATTACTTATCCAAAGCTTATCACACTTCTTCCCCACTGCTGTTAACTTTCCTGTATCTTTTGAAGGGTTTTATGGTATTTTATGTCATGCTAGAAATGTCATACGATCTCAACAGAATGTCCAACTGAGCCGTTTGAAACCAATATCAACTTATTTATTTATCGGTGCTGTATTAGAGCCAAAGTTCAGGTATGAAGTTGTGGACGTGTCCCCAGAATTTCTGTAGCCTAACTGAGTTCCACTTCAATTAGATTGAGATACGGATTCAGCAGATTTGTTACCGCAAAGGGTTGAAATATAAAAGGGCCAGACATAGAAGATACAGTCTGCAAAAAGGTAGATTTTGTTTATCAAACGTTGGAGCTTGCAGACTAACCAGGAAGTGAGGACACACTATATGTATACTACATTTTAGTAGTTAGGGTTATTTAGGATATTTTATTGTTTTGTATTATTTTGGTTGTCTACTGTATGAAATAAAATGTTAATGAGTATCAACAAACATGAACTTTACCGTAGCTGTGGAGCTAAGCAACCAAATTTATAACCCTTATAACATCTGAATAGATAAATGTTAAATTGTTTGGAGGTTTTCAGGTTGAAATGTCAGCTGCTGGAAGGGAAATGAATCTTCTTGAAAGTCTTAATTGGGAAATATACGTTTCCCAGGAGTAACCTATTTTTATTCAAAGTATGTGTCTGTGGCCAAGGCAAGATGTAATTAAGATAACATCTAGTAGCTAGCAAGTCCCTGTGGTGGGTTTAATGCATGGCACACCAGTGAGCTGCTAATATGGCTCGCAGTAGAGGTATCTTTGGATCAAGTGTTGGAGTTCCTAACACATATTGCAGGATCAGTCTTTAGATGGATGGTTGGGATTTATCTTTTGCAAGATTTTTAATGAGTATATTCAATTAGGGGGCATTTCAAACACCTATATTTGTGTAACCTTATCCTTAATGTGGTGGTCTCTATAATGATTGGAAACATGGACAAGGTAGGTAAGCTAAAGATTGGAACAACTATTTATGGATACAACAGAGATGACACAATTTTGAATATGCAAGTCAAAAAGGATAGAATGTTTTAATAATAAGGTGGAACTCATCAACGGAAATCAGCTGGAACAGTTATACAGTTATATAGCACCCGTCCTAAATCTAGTTTCTCTGTTCCTGTGCAGTTCTGCAGGGGGAAATGATTCCAAATCATCTTGATTTTGTGCCAATGATTTAATAATAATAATAATAATAATAATAATAATAGCATGAATATATTTGATGAACAATTAAAATGCAATAAAGTATCTAATAAAATTAAACAATTACAGATTAGCAAGAACTGAAAGGTAACAGATTATGCAAATCAAGCACAACAAGACTTTTATTTTTTGACTGAAGTCATTCTTCATTCTGGTACACATGTAAAGATAAATTAGTATTTCATCACTGAGTCACTGATTCAGTCCATACCATTTTAATCAATTACACATACTCTATTCTGTTCTTTATGTAAAAATATATAGTCCACAAGTTCATAGTGCCAACAGAAGTGCTGAGCATCGACCATGTAAAAGATCGGGGAAACAAAGATAGTTACCAGAATATCCCAGGTGAACCAGAAATCACTCCTCAATGGTCTTTCTAGTCAATGTCTTCTTTAAGTACCACAACTCTCCAGAAGAACATGGAGAGCCAGAATACCTGGCTCTGATTTGGTTTCAACAGGGGGGACGGAAGGGGTTACATATCCCTTCGAGGAAGGTGTCCCCAGAAGAAGATTGGGGACACAGTGTCCTTCTGAGCCCACACAATGGCACAGGCACCATCACCATCTTCACTGATATGGTTAAAGCACAACACCTCTGGCCTTTAACTTAAATCACATCTCTATCCTTTGAGAAGTCGTAGTAAGTACTTCCTAAAACCACCTTCTGTATAGCTGAGTGCTCAGTAGAAAGGTATAACCAATTACAAGAAATCTGTTATAAATATTTTATTTGCATTATTGTTATTATGTTTTATTTGTAAAGGCTACGTAATTCACGCAGTTCTTCTAGCAGCACATTCAAAGGGTATGGCAAAACTAGAATACTAAGACAAACCGAAACACTGGCCCTGCTCTCAAGCTTGCTATCATTACATTTGTCACCTTATATTTTAGTACATACCCACTCATCATCCCACCCCCTTCCAACCATCAGTATGTCTAGCCAAAAGATCAATTTAAGTTATTTTTAAGGTTAATACTTTAGACTGTCTGCAGCTCTCAGATTGTATAAAATGCCATCAGTCACTCCACAATGTAATTGTTAAATCCGGTTCTGTCTCCAAACGCTGGGTTTTCTTCTTTTTCTAAAAGTAGATAAGTAAGTATGCTGTGTAAAAATAATTTATTGCCGTTTCACATAAATATGCATGGAGTGTGCCTGCTAATTTAAAACTTCTGTATAAAAGTCACCTGGAAAACTAAAGTGCTGGCTATTTATAGACCTCATTGTGCCTTAGCGATGATTTGATATTTTTCAGACAGGAATGTAATTTTTTTTTTTGTAGGATACAGCCTTTATGTGTACATTACTGATATCTGGAAAAATCAAAAAGTCATGGTGCGGCAAATCCAGAGTCATCTGCTGTAAATGTCAAAAAGTAAAAATGTATACGTTAAATGTTAGCCTTATATGGGGACATTCTTACACCGGGGCACGGAGACGATCACCATAAACTGTGTATAGGCATTCTCTGTCTATCACCCACTGTGAATGAAAACTCTAGTTAAATTCTAGAGCAAAGGTTTAAAAACCATAGCAACCGATAAAATAGTCATATCAGCAGGAGCTTTCCGCTGGCAGGGCTACTCTACTCCTACAGGACCAGGGCAATTTTGTTATTTTGCTATGTTTTATGCATGATGCAAATAATATATATTTTGGGGGAACAAGTAGGGGGTTCAGTTTTTTATTAATTTTTCTACCTTTTAAACTTTTTTTTCAATGTTTTTTTCAACTGATCTGATATGTCACTAGTCTAGGTCTTTATACATAGGTCTATCTCCATAGTTTATTCATTAACCTCTGAGTTTTCAGGAGGGTTAAACAGATTTACTGAATTCACCATTACATTATAAAGGTCAGGCCCAAAAAACCTTTCATGCAAAAAAAGGATTGAACCCACCTGACGGCAATGCCCCCGCAGCTTCTTTGTTCTTCTGTCTGTATCAGAGTATCTGTAAATTATAATTATCTTTTCTATGGATTCTGAAAAGCTGATGATGTAATACGTAAACATTACATATATTAAGCAGACATAAGGTGGAGAAGGTCCAGCTTGCCAAAGCCCAAAGACTACATGAAAGTAGGGACCTGATAGACGAGGGCTAAAATTGGTTTATTAATGATATCTTTATATTACCGATGTAAGCTTACATTCAGTTTTTAGAAATCAGAGGGCATATAATAAGTATAGCCCAAAGCCTGGATGTAGGTTTATTCAATATGTGTCAAAGTAATTAATGTTACTGGGGGTGGGCATGTGTGTGTCTGGTGAAATTGTTGTGTCTGTACTGCATCCAGAAAATATCCAAAGGTTTATTTATTTACCACGAGGAGCTGAGGGGCTAATTTGCAGCTGTCACAGTTAATGCAAAAATGGCCACTGTTTAGTTTGGTTTCCTATCCCCGCTGATAGTCCTTTTACGCAATGCACTACAAGCTGGACACGGCTCGTTTTGAGAATTTCTCCACCACAGACATCCCGTTCCCTATATTTTAAACTCTCCTTTGCAAACACAAGTACTGGGAGATGCCTCATTAACTGTATCCGTCACTTGGTCGGATCCTCGGAATAAGAAAAAAAAACATAGCAGGACTGATTTTTTAGCAGAGATAAAAACAGTAATGAGAACATTTGTTCATCCCGCATGGAGAATCAATCAGTTACCAATTAAACAATGAAGAAAATGATTTTTGGGCTGGAATGGCCTTTATGGTATAGCACAGGAGCTGTATAGTATGATAGAGGAATGTCGTTTATCATATGACACTCGTGCAGAATCTTTAAAGCACTGGGTTTCATTAACAATTAAGTATCTGATAACTCGTAACATGGCACCAAGTGTGCCAGCTTGAGGTCCTGGATTTACATCCAAAAAGTACTGCACTTCTAGTTGAAGAGAATTGGCATACCCAAAGAGTTAAAAAAGGACTTTGTGGACTACCCAAGGAGCAGATTCTAGTGAAGGGTATTTGTTCCAAATCCAATTTTTTCCAAGCCTAGAAAAGTGCCAACACAGGGAACTCCAACCCAGTACATTACCAGCTTAACACATATATTGCTATTAAAAACAACTTGGACACACTCAATGCCCACACTTAAACATGCAAACGTGTTCTCAAACAACACCAGACCAAGTAACGTTGTTAGGAGCACAAATTAGTTGGGTTTTTTTTGTGAAATAGGGTAGGAAATGCAGGAGCAATGTATATTTTTATTCAGGGAAGTGGTGGGCAGTGGAAAGTCTTCCTGCTGTGGCATTAAAGGTGAAATTCAAACTTGAAAAATTCAAGATTTATTGACTAGATGCTCTTATCCGCATTGTCAGCTATTTATAGCTGACAGAAATATATTCCAGTATATATTCTCCATGTTTTAATTTTTAGATTTTCATTGTAATGGCACGATGATACATTCTTTTCTGGGTAGAAATGCTCGGTGATGCTACATGTTTAGATATTCCTGTAAGAGGTGAGGGACTCTGCTTTAACTCATATGCGATCTGAAATGGTGGTATAGTTACACAAATGATAAATGTACAGCCTTAATAGCATATTCAATACAGTTTATTCAGCTTATTCTTACCTAGTTCGGTACAATAAAAATGCTTAGACCTGGTTGCCATGGACAAAGCACTTTACCAGAAGGTCATTGCCGGGCAGACTGCACAAATGTCCACAAGAAAACACAATCACCTTCTAATAAGGCGGGTATTATTTCAGTAAAGTCTATTACTTTCCTATTCTATGAATGTATAATATATTTTTATGGGCTTTGCATTGTCCCAATGTGCATTGTCTTTTATTGCCCTGGTACTGGAATGGACTACCCTTTCCTATAGTTGTTGTTACCCAAATTATGATGCTGATCTCTTTTTTGGAAATGTTGCCCGATTCCTGCTCTTGACAGGGTTTTTTTGAGTATTGCCCCAAAATGAATACCCTATTATGGTGACACTGTAAGGGTCATTACAAGCCCACTCCAGTTGGTTACATCACGAGCATGTTGGAAGATATAATAATTGTAGGATATACCGTTATTGGAGAACAGTATCTTAATAAGCAATCTAGGACAGGCTAATTTCCAATTAAATTCAGCTCATGGTTAAAGAGTAGACATTAGCTGTTGTCATGACAACTAATTGCATTATTGCACTGTAACTGGTTGATCACACACCTGCTTATGTAATGAGTTTTCTTGATCAAATGTCATTGATGTAAATATGTTTTTCTGTTTATATATATATTATGTGGAAATTCAATAGCATTCCATTGAATTGTATAAAATAAACTAGTTTGTATTAGTTGTTAAACATATCCTTTGTTTTAATCACTGTTAATCAAAAAGAAAATTGTTGTGAAGTAAGACAAGAATGAGCAGAAGTCATCTACTAACTTCTGACTGCTCCAGAACTAATCATTCTGCCCCGATGGTCAAGCAGACATACAATCAACATGAGCTGCTAATCAGTCACAAACATATGAGTGGTGTCCCCAGAACACATGGATGGCCATCTATTGACCAGGGCCTTAACCAGGGCTATTGGGTCAAACGCAGAATTGGGGGACAGGGGAAAGGTGAGGGGTGGCTCTAGCGTGCCCCTAATCAGCTGCCCCATTTAACTCATGGAAGTTAAGGCCCTGCTATAAATTGAATTTTAAAAAAAACACTGGTACCATATAAGCTAACTAGCAATGAGCATGTTACCTCAAAACTAGTGATAAATAAAAAATAGCTACATTCATTGACATGCAGAAATGCCCAGTGGCGGATTGAGTGCTGCAGTGTATGGCCAGCGGCACGATATGCCCGGCCACACACTACATAAGCAGAAAAAAGTAACATGCGGCAAGTTTGTTGGTAAACCTTTGAACTTGGTTTGTTGGTAAACCTTTGAACTTGGTTCTTTACTAATGCTTGCCATACTCGCAAAAGTGGACAGAATCTCCAGCCATTAGGGGTGGTCACGTGGCATGTTGCTCAGAATGCTTGTTTTGTACTGTACATGTTCATGGCAACGTTTTTGGAGATGTGAAAATCTCTTTGCCCAACACTATGCCTGAGACCCATTGGATCTCATTGACTTACTACTTTATATACCATCGGCTTACAGACATTATGACTGTGATGTATTACAAGTCCAAACCTCATTAGAATATATGCATGAATATTTTTTTCCATTCGTACCCTGACTAGCGCTTGTTTGCAGCCCTTATAGTGGATGCTGTGAATGTTTTCTTCCAGTTGGTAATTGCCTATCCTGTCTCTGTAGGTGACCTGATTTGCTTTTCTAATCTTTGTAGAGTGTCTTTGATCTTTGGTCTCTGTGTATGTTGACACTAGTAAGGCGGTAGGAGTAAATACACTAACACAGTTCTCACATTTGTTTGATCTGCAGAAAAAAGCCCACTACAAGCCAGTCAATTATTTATATTTTAATCTCATTCTATACCACATCAACTACAGTGAATACACTGGGATATACTTCCCAATCTCTAAATTCTAAGTTCTTACAAAGTACACAGAGAGTTTTTTAAATTTGTTAACACTCTCTCTTCCTGGCTCTTTCAATCCTTAAGGTTAACCTTTAAGGGACACTCCAGCCATAATATGCACTTTAATGCATTTGAGAGCTGAGTGCTGCCTTTAGTTTTTCCAGACCCTTGTGTACATGCGAGTGCTTTCCTGACACTGAGTGGCTGCTTCAAAACTGTCGATCAGTGGCTGAGTCTTCACACCACAGAGAAGGAGGGCAGCTGCAATTTGCCTTTAATGACAAATGACGTGCCAGGCACGTCATAAAAAAACATCCCCGTAATGACAATTGATGGGCCTGGAACGTCATGAGGATAAAGAAGCTTAAAAAGCAACAGCCGGTGTTGCTGCAACACCTTCACATTGAGGCATTCAGCAATACCAAAATTAATTTGCAGGGACACCATGTGATTGCTCTCTGGAGCTGAAGCTGTATGCCTTTTAAATACGGCAATATTGCCATATTATGAAGCATTTCAGCAACACCATAAATAAACTTCCTTGAGCGGTCACAAGCCACATACTGGAAGACAGCATGCATTTCCCAAGATGGCGGCGCCCTTCTGCTGGCTGGAAACAGCCACAGGAAAAGGGATCTGCAATCAACAACGCAGGGCAATTATAAAATATAAAAATCAAAGATTTAAAATATAAGAATGGCATGATCAAAATAATGGTATCTATCAGTACAGTAAATGATAACTTGAAGATTTTAAAAACAGTCGGGTCACAAAGGGGTTAAAGTACTCATAGAAAACTTAAATATAAAATCGTCTTTAGTAGGGCTCTTAGGGATACCAAAGTGTCCCTTTAATGTTCTGAAAGGACATTCCATCATAGCATCCCCTGCTGCAAGAAAGAATGAGTATTTGTTAAAGTACAAAGATAAAAAGAAAGCAACTGTGCCTCCCCTTTAGGAAAAAAAAGTTCGATGCGTGTAAATAATTAACAGGATATGAATTAATATTAGAAGAACTTTCTTTTACTGCTTGACACCTTTTTCATTTCCTGAAAAATTACTGTTTGCCAGTTTTTCTAATGAAAGCTTGATCTAAATGCTTGTACAAATCACACAGTTTAGCCCTTTCCTAGAACTGTCAAACAGCAGTAGATCTGCTCATTTCTATTGATCACAAGTTCATAAAAGAGGGCATTAGCTGTCCACAGACAGATAACTGAGTAGATAAATGGAGTGGAGTGTATCAGTTAAGGACTTATTTAGCAAAATTAATCTATTCATAAAAGCCTAAGAACTGTTCTCTTTAATAATAACTGAATCTCTATACATAAAAAGTGGCCTTGGCAATCAGTGCCGTATAATGAACCTTTCTACTTAATGTATACATAAATCGGAGCAGAACATAATATGCTCTGCTGTATAATGGTGCATAATATCTCAAACCTAAGTATATCTTTTAGCATTAATGTGAAATTGGCATTCACAAATAACTATAATAAGGCTTTTATTGGTATACCATGATGTGGAAGCTACAGAGACAATTATTACATACGCAATTAAGACAACGTCACAATATGAGTTACTTAAAATATAATAAAAAGCCAGTGGCATCAAATAATACACATAGGAAGAAAAGGCTATAATGAACTTAAAGTTGTACTCTAATAAAGATTCAACCAATTAGAATCCAACAGGTGTTTTTTCCTATGTAGTTTAGCCCTCTTTAGTCTCTTTACAAGCCTTTAGGGCTAAAATAATATATAAAATACTCTATACAAATGAAAGGGACATTGTGGGGACATGCTGCATACCATCCATTGCCAACCTATACTTAGGGTGGTAAAAGGATAATGTGATCCTTTACCCAGGGCCGGCCCAAGACTTAATGCCGCCTGGGGCGAAGTTTAAAATGCCGCCCCCTCCCTGCCGACGCCGGGGGTGGGCGGGATTTTAAACTTTGATGACGCCATTATCTACCCCCCTGTTTAAAGGTACTTACCTTGAAACAGTCCTGCGGCGAGTCTCCCTGCTCTGCCACGGTGCCGGCTTGTAATGCTGAGCGCCGGAAATTGACGTCACTTCCGCCGCTCAGCATTACAAGCCAGCACCCGAGCTAGAGGGCTTGCACAGGAGAGAGGGGCGCTGAGCGGGTAAGCGAAAGCCACTCGGCGCCCCTTTCTCTCCTCCACCTCAAAAAAAAAAAAGCGCTTGGGGCAGCAAAGTGCCCCACTTGGCTTCATTGTAGGGCCGGCCCTGCCTTTACCAACAATATCAGTGCATGGAGTAGATATGTGCAAGAGAGACATGTGCAAATGGACCAAATATTATGCAGACATGGTTCGTTTTTGGCCCATTCGTTTTCGGGCAAGGATTTGTAATTCAGGAACAAAATTTGTTGTCCAGTGCCCACATTCATTCTCATTAATTTTCTCACAATCTCATTAACTCTATCAAACTCTCATTCTTGTTCACACACTCTCTCTCTCACACTCTCTAAATGTTTCTCAGTGACCTCATCTCCCCTGCTTTCGACAAAATGGCGGTGCGGCGGTGACATCCTCCCTGATCCTCCAATTAGAGGATTGTGGTGAGGACGTAAACGCATCGCTGACGTTTTGGTGAAAGTTGTTGGGTTATGTCCGCGGAGATGCGGATGAAAAAAGTAGATATCAGATTAAGCATTGAATATTGAAGATAGAATGGAGAAGAGAGAAGGGAGACCATAGAAGAAGATGCAGAAGTAGATGCAGGAACATTTGCGGAAGTGATCAGCAGAAAAGGTAGGGAAACATTCAGAGAGTGTGAGAGAGCGAACGAGAATGTGAGTGTGAGAGTGAATGTGGACCCAAGAATTTCGGATGAAAATTCTGAGCTTTTTGCTCTGTTTTCGTCAGATTTGTGGGGGCTATGGCCTCATTTTCGGACTTCGTATGAATCACAATTTGTACAAATCCAAATGCACAAGTCTGATGCTTTGGTGAAGACAAATAAACCACTTAAATATACTAACATTGCCTCAGATTTTTGGAATATTTTGAAATAGATGTGATGCCATAGATGTGATGCTTGTAAAGCATGCCAATAAATTAGAACCACCAAAGAATTTGTAGGTATGACAGATTATAAAAAAACATTTATAGTAAAACTGGAGTTGTGTACTTAACCAGCTGCACCCGTGGGTTAGGAAAACAATAAACTTAGATGCAGGCTTCTCCGACAACCAAATTCTGTTTATGAAAATGTATGTACCTATTGCTCAGTATGTGAGAGGTAATCATAATGGTCATCAAGCTTAATTAAAGAATCCACAAAGAAGAAAGTATCAACAATTTGTTTCAAACATGAACTTTTTAGATATATAAACTGGAGACCTTTAGGATTCAGTGAAGACTTTTACTTTGACCTATTCATTTTAAGGTTGTTATATTGCAAATATTGTCCTTGATACTACAAACTCTTATCTTGTATTTTTTAATGATCAATCGAATTGCTTCAATAGAGTTTTTAAGGGGGGGGGTTATAACTAGACATAGTAACACAGTGTGTTCACAATTCTGGTATGAATATCCATTGACATTAATTGTGGATATTCATACCAGAATGTGGATTTATGCTCTGAAATTCTACCACATATTTGGTTGCCTGGACCGGCTTATTGGGATATTAGAACATTTCCAGTTGGGTTGTCTGCCCTTAGGTCACATTGTAAGCTGGCAGCCACATAGATCTATTGCCGGTCCGTGGGCAGTCACATAGCATAATGCAACCCTGCATGTCTGTGGTGTATTGGTGCGGGCATTAATAACATATATTCAGTTGTTTATGGAGTACTGGAAGTGCACATTAAAAGGGGCGACATTGTATCGAGCATTGAATAAATACAGCTGGATAATTTTTTCTAGTAATGATAGCTACCACATTGTTCTGGTATAGGCACCATTTGTATGTATTTACTATCCCTGAGGATGATTTGACATCTCATGCCATTCATGTGTTTATATGCACCTTATGAGTATGAGATATCTAATGAATGGTATTGGACTGTATATATTTTGATGTTCACATGATTCACACATACTTATTGTTGGTGTAAGTTTTGATATACCCGTGTGTAAGGCACTATTCTTTGTTAGATTGCATTCATCTACTTAAGCATGTAATGGTTAATTTTTTATTATATGTTTATATTGGTAACTCTTACACTTGTGATTCATATGAATTGCAAATTTACTGAATTTTGGTAAATACGACGAATGGGATGAAGACAAAGCAAAAAGCTCAGAATTTTTGTCCAAAATCAGGAGCCCACATTCACTCACATTCTGTCACACTCTCAATCACTCATTGAAACGCTCATTCTCTGTTTCCCTACTTCTTGCCCTAATGTGAACTGAGGGCAATATAGCGGCACGTCCGGTGAGTTCTCTCGACCTTCCGAGTAAGAAAACCCATTCACACTGAGTACATTTCTAATGAAGCATCCCCAATAAAACAATTGAATATATTTCATGTCTTCATCCATTATAAGTTCAGATCTGTGCATTTTAATAAAACTAAATATCCTTGATATGAAATGATTATTACTGATTTAGTTATATTCCCCCCCCCATACCAAAATGTCATAACCACCTGGAGTTTAATAACATGCCATATCTAAACAGCCAAGGGAAGTGCAAGCCAACATGTTGTGTATTTATAGTAATAAGGATTTCCTGACTGTATATAATGTTAAATGACTAATAAAAGCAGTTCTTACATGCAGGCAAATGCGGTGTAGCATAGAAACAGAGGGGAAAAAATAGCTATACCTTGTGTACGAGGTCCAGGATGTATTTTACAAACAAAAATGTTTATTTACTAATTATTTGATTTCCTTATTGTTTATTTTCCAATTATCTTAAAGCATATGAGCATTACATCAGATGTTTCGGCTTTCCAGGCTTCCACGAGGAAGGAAAGAAGAAAAAAAAGTGAAGGAAAGAAACCATCGCTGAACTGGATATTACACTTTGTTTTCTGGATCACGTCCAGGAGTTTACTGTCTACTCCTTTTTCATTTAAATTGTTGTTGCATTTTGAATAGTAATCAAAGTGAAATTGATGAAGCTTTAATAATATGTTTATATGGACAATGTATTTATCTGGAAAAATATTTTATTTTTCATAAATTATTAAACGGAAGAAGGTAAAGATCCAGGACAGATGTAAGGCACAATGGACAACAATATTTCCATCCGTACCACATTTCTGTTTAGACCTTTTATTTGTCATTTAATCAAAAAAACGCTCTTAGATTAATTTGCTAATCAGATCTGCAATCCACACCCAAAGAATAATTCTGGCATCCTTTAGGGGATTTTCAATTGTGGGACTTATGTCCCGACCCCCATGTGTCTGCTGGACCTTTTGTAACTGTACGATGTCCAATTCAGGCACTCCATGTAGGCAATATGGCCACCACTTATTTATCCGTGTTTCTATCGCTCAACTTGGTTGATTAAAACTACAACTGCTGCTGCTAGTCATATCCTTATCTGTAATATGTGCACCTTCACCTGTTTCCTCAACTTACTGCCCTGCAGGATGGTCCGGTGCCCTCCAACCTGCCATATGGGATACTTACTCTGTCAATCTTCAGACGTTTCCTGCCTCTCAGTTTTCAAAACAATGCTCAAAACTCACATCTTCAAAGAAGAAAACTTTCTGTGAGCAAAGTTTCTGGAAAAATCAGGAAAAAAGGGTGACTGGATGGACCAAATGGTTCTTATCTGTCGTCAAATTCTATATTTCTAGCGCTGTTGATTCAGTCAGCCTTTGTATGTTTGTGTGGTGAAGACGACCGAGAGAACTACAGGCCTGGAAATTGATTAAACACCGTAATTTCCCCATGTGATGGCATTTTGTGTGCACCCAACAAGTGATGGAGCTTTTTATTCCCTTTAACAAACTTTACCTTTTTTTATGTCTTTATTGTAAAAAATGTGGTTTTCTTTAACCCATGGTCAGCTCTGGCTCTTTGGTGATTATCTCCTGTGTTCGATTATGCTAATCACAATATATAAAAGGAAGAGTTGTTATTCATATACACTATATTATTATACATCCAATAAATAATGAAAGATACTTTTAGCAACTTTGTGTTGGCAATCTGACAATCCTCCACACTCCATGATGGATGCGTTCCATGAACTTACTCTTGTTGGGAGAATACCAAGTAGGAGAAAAGTTATTCTCATAATTTAAATATTTGCTTTACTAATATTCCATTGTTTTGTGTATGTCTTATTTATTTCCATTCATAGTTCACTTGAGTATTTGTCAATGAGTATCAATTTCTACCAGAATTTATACACAATTAATTTGTTTTTTTCACTGTTACAATCCACTTGCCTCATTTCATAGATTTAATGAGAAGTTCTGTTTACAGAAATAAACTTCAAATTTCTCAAATACATGCATTTCTTTGTCAGCAATTCCCTCATATCACCGTGTGCCTTGTAAGAAGAAGTAATTAGCAGACTGTGTCTGCACTCCCAGTGACATTTATACATGTATCAAACAGTATTGCTTCTTTGTAACACACTGCTGGCCACCGGGCACCAGGAACAAACCGAGGGAACTGTTCTATTTCGAAACATTAATTAATGTCATTTATGTCTGTGTAGAGCTTAGTTGGTTTCTTGGCAGAACTGCGGCAGGCAAATACATATATACAAACCAAAAAAGGTTCAACTTGTATCTATGTATGTATATATATATATATATATATATATACAGTATATATAAATTCTCGTTTGATTCTAGGCTCATGGAAAATCTTTAATAGCCCTTAGCCAAGTTGAGCATTCTTAACCACCTGGCCAAACCTAATGTTCCAACAGATCTTCTGTTCAGGCCATAGGACATGATAGTTTAGAGATTGACATTTTTAAGATCCATGTAGATTCTGGTTGAAGCATCCAGTTTGAACACCATAGGAGCTTATCACTCACATATGGACTCCTCAATTAGACATAATTTAACTATGGTCTCCAACTGTAGTTTGACACACATGTCATGTTCGTTTGTAAGGAATATGGCATTTGCTTAACCTTTTGCTCTGGTTGGATCTCAGTGTGGTGGGTAATACAGTTTGTCCTTTCAGGGAGTATCAAAAGTACATCCTTATATTTGCTCAAAACATCGCCTCATTCCTTTTGTTTCTTAGAGAGATTATCCTCTATCTAAACCTCTGAAACCCCTTAGAGACCAAGAGTTTCTGGCCCCTACTTCTCCTTTTTTACATCATGTACTGTTAACAGATGTTCATGGTTTAAACAGTATTATGGTCCACACCCAGTGGTGTCTCCAGCTTTCATATTTAGGGGGGCACATGGGGGGCCAGGGACCAAACGGTACATATACACTATATATATACCGTATTTGCTCGATTAAAAGACGAGGTTTTTTTCAGAGCAAATGCTCTGGTCTGACTATGAGACTAAGATCCAGATCCCCGCAGCTGCAGGGGACCTGGATCCTCCTGTACCCCCCCGCCCTACTTACCGGTACTTCTGAGTCCCCGGTGTGTAGCTGGGG
>VKOC01015217.1:0-34823 GCA_009364415.1 Spea multiplicata | reverse complement strand
GTTGCTTCTAGTCTTGGAACCTATAAGCGACGGATCAAGTACTTGGGCCCGAGCCACTATAAAGTATGGGCGATAAGCTTATGGTCCATCCTACCAGCTGAGACGATAAAAAGTTTAAAAGTGTAATAAAATCAACTAATAACCATAACTTCACAAGCACTCGGGTTAAGCTTATATAACTGCTTTAATATTTATAATATAATGAACTATAATACAATTGTATCATATTTACAATGTCTTTAGTCTTTGAAGTGGTATCAGGGCTATAAGATAGGGTTGGATGGAGGAAAGTAGCTAGGGAAGGAGGTAAGGAGGCTGAAGCCCTGAGTGTTTCATGGAGTAGCCCCAAAAGGAGACCCTGGGGCTGAAGTATACTGACCGGTGTCGCTCAGCTAAGGTTCTACGGGGTTCTGAAACTCTTGAAAGTCTACGTAGAATTTGTATAACCCCCCCCTAAGGTTTTATCACAAGGAAGTGTCAATTACTTTTCACATTCCTGTAGCTGACAGTAACCAATTATTGAAGAAAGGTAGACTGAGGCAAGAGTACGGACTCCTTTAATCATTCTCGTGTCAACAGAAAACAGCGTATGACTTGACTAAAGATGTAGCTTCTCAAGGAGGAGCTTCTGAAGGAACATAACATAACTGTGACTGTTTATCAACTTAATTTCCCTGCATACATTCATTTCAAGAATTAGACGAAACAGTCATTTTTACATGCTTGTAATTTGTTTTTAAAAATGTAAAGCAGATGTGCAACTGATCAGTGGTCATAGTCCTCCACCTCCACATGATACCACCCTAGAGAATTTATGTAAACCAGGTTTAAACACCTCTAGCATTATTGAAACTTTAACACATAACCCATGATGGCATCTATCCAAAAACAGTTTGAAAATAAAGATGAGGGGCTGTTAGAATTGTATTTAACAGACCTATAAATAATTATTATTGCCAATTGTGTCTAAATTGTGAGGATTGATTGTGCAACAGTGTCAGTGAAGACAATTGTAATACTTAGCATAGAGATGATGGCCCTTAGAGTGCTTAGAGCCACCATCCTTTACATATGAAGACGTCATACTGCCATTTAGGATTAATTTTGTCTTTTAGGTTTTTTGTGCAAAAACACTACACATTTTTATGAATAGTGTGGTGCGATTTTGCACCTTGGATTCACAGATTGCTCACGTTTTGCTATAGCTGTTGCAATCCAGAAAAGGTTGGCGATAAAATTATACATTGCTGTAATTAGAATTTTCAATTTATTTTATAATAACCCTCATTGTTCCGCATGGCTTGTGATTCAGCATCCTACATTTACTAAAATTAAATAGTAAAAAAAAAAGACTACAACAAAATCAACAGAAACCAACTTCTACAAGTGGGCTACACAGAATATTGGAGCATCTGGATACAATTTAGACATTTTCAAATGTACATTCCAGACCATAAAATACTGTGTCTAAAACTCTTTAGACACATCTAAAGATATTTAATGCACTGTAGAAAGCTGAAACAATCACCATGTGCATGTTCAGAGAGGTAAAAGCGCAGTATACTGGTGACAGCTTCACCCTTCCAGTGCCAAAAAAATACTTAGAACAAGAAATGCTACCATGCTACAACCGCACAACCAAAACATTGTCATATTGTTATAATTCTACTTAAAAGGATACTTTAACAATCTTGTATGTGATGGAGACCCGTACTCCGACTGAGTAGCTACTGCATAAAGATCATCCTTTCCGCTGCAAGTTCCATTACTCAAGGAATTAACCCTTTGTGATCACCTAAGCACTAGTTGAGACTTAGTGCAGGGTGATAATTCCATCAACTACCAGACAGCCCGGTGCCTCCATAACGTTCTATGGCCAGCAATGCCCACCCAACAACGAGTCACTATTTCAGGGTGATGCTGAGGGAGCAGCGTCAATCCTGGAGTATCGATGGATTATCCAATGCTTTAAAACATTTGTTGGTGGGTGTAACGCTTGGTAACTTCATAATGCTTGGCTTCAGAGTGTTGCAAAGTGGTCACCTGCAATAGCACAGACCTCCATCAAGTGTACAGCTCCCTGAGCCAGTCAGGGGAGATCAGAGGATCTCCCAACCCACCCATGATCCCCACTGCCCAAAAAGGCAGGTCAGTGGTGCAGGGTGACATGCTCACAAGTCAGGGCTGTCCTGCAGAAAATTGGATGGCTGAGAGGTATATTGCGGATGGAGTTGTTTACTCTGATCTCGTTTGACATTCTTTGTTGTGAATGTATTTGTTTTCTACATCCAGGGTCAAAACTGAAAGTCCAGTCCAGATCGGTTACTACTCCGTCCACTGCTCCCAAATTCCTGTCCTATACCTTCATAATAATATGGCTTAGGTGTTTAGAAATTCTGAATTAGGAGATATCTGTTCATGATTTTACATCTGTTCCCACTGCTACATTTGTAGCTAAGTCATTGCAAATTGGGAAGCTATGAGGTCATAAAATGAAATTCAGGAGGCTAGAAATGCAGTAGTCATGACTACTGATTACAAATGCGGCGGTAATGGAGTCAAAAAAGCAGACCGCCTGTGTGTGACAAAAAGAATAACCACAAATTCTCCCGTCTGTTGTTGTAAATGTAGAAGCTTAGAGCTGACATTCTCAGGAGAAGTTCGGTAGCAACAAGGGGTATGTTTTTAACTGTTGATCAGGCTGATAATGCAAATGTTATTGCTTGACCAGGGTTAAAGTAGAAGTAAATAAACACAAAATGAGTTTGCAATGGAGAAAACCAACAGCTGTCTGAATGTTTCTCTAGGAGTCCAGAAAATCATTTGTACAGTAAGACAGCAAGTGATTTGGAGAATTCGGCCACGATTTGGGGTCACAAGGCTGAGATGTGGAGCGGTAGAGATAACTACATTAGTCCATGGTGGTGGACCCATCATTTTCATAAAGCAGATGCAGGTTTTGTAGGAAGTGGAAGTGGGAATATGTCTCAGTGAGGATCGATTGTAAATAATTTCAGGTTCCATAACAGACAGCTACCAGACTGTCCCCGATGTCCAGGTAGGGTAAAAGGAGAACCTTCATCCAAAGTCAATACTCACTAAGAAATGCTTTTACTCTTTATACTGATGAATGACTAGGTGGAAACTGTTCGTCAAAATGTCCCTTGGTGGTGTGTTGATTCATAAAGAGCTAAAACAAAAATCAGAGATAGTCATGGGGTTTGATAAGGCAAATCTGCAGCGTAAGCAAAAAAGGCTGCCAGAACACGGCCCCACTTCAGGGACCTGTGATACAGCACATACAACATGTTACCGATCTGTAACACAAAAGCTGATTAAATTCACTCACATTTACTTCCCCTGCCTATTGGGCCAAACCTCTGAACATCTGACTTCCATTAGCCCATTTTGAAAAGAGGCAGAAAGTTTTGCCATCGAGCCCATGATTCAAACAAAGCCACATGACTAATGGCTTTTGTCATAGGATGTCATTAATACAGAGTTTTGCAACCTGGGGACAGCAAGACCCCAAGCTGTGCGTTATACAGGAAATATTTATCTGCAGGGTGGGCAAGAGGGGGTACGTGCCCCCTGCAAATTTTTTGATTTAAATTTCTCCCCTTCAATCTTATCCGGACAACTTTCACAATGGCAGTGATAAATTTATTTCAGTCTCTCATCCCTTCAATTTCATTTAAAAAGGAGCTCTCCCACTGCTTGATCGCACGGGCAGAATCTCAAAGAGGAGCCAAAGCGCGCACCTAGATGTCACATACGCGCTACATCACTGCGCACGTCCCTCTCCAGGAGATCACCGCGGAGCAGTACTGGATTCCCGCACAGGGCTAGCCTGAGGAGGAATAATAAATAAAATTGACAAGTGTGACTGTCTGTGTACTGTACAGGTGAGGCCACCGCCGCATCGACTGTTCAACTGTTGGCAGTGCCAGTGCTTCATATCATTCTGATGATGTCACTTCCCATTGGAATGGGCGGGGCATAATAGCCCAACCCATGATGCACATTATCCCATCCATGCCCAACCCCTCAGGCAGGGCTAGTATTTGACCCCTCCCACTCAGACATTCATGACTGCAGGCACAAAATCTGTCGGTAAATGTAGGTGCAGGTAAAATAACATAATAAAAAACCCTCAAATTATCATCACTTCCCTGTTAAGTGTTAGTGATAGGAGATACCAGCACTAAAGAACGGTTTAAGCTTAGAAAGACACATCATAAAATAAAACGCTAATAAATAATCCCCAATTCACTTGTAAAAAAAATGAAATATGAAAAACAATTTGTGTATATAGAAAGCAGATGTGCAGCCTGATGAATAATAGAAATGGAAACAGCTTGTGCAAACAAGCAAGGCTTTCCCATTAGACAGCATAAATATATGTGAAACAATGATCAGTGGATGTGTAGGTCAGCAAAAGTATCTAAATTCCATATTTGAGTGTAAAATATTAATATATTACTAGCTCAAGAAGTCAGATTTGATAACCATTATCTCCGTGGTTGATTTACCCTAAATATACAATGATCACCCACTGACGTTAGTGGGACTTCCAACAAGAATCTTCTCCTGCAGATTTTACAGATTTAGGACTGATTAAAAAATAAACTTAAAATTATCACATGGTTTGATTTACATTATTGGGAAGCAACCAATGGTGTAATAATGATGTTTTCAGGTTGCAGTTGTCCCGAATGAATGGGGTTTTTTTCGGTTTTTTGGGGTTTACAGCCAGAGTCTGGATTACTACAAACAAAAGTGGTTCTGTTTTGTCCAATCACTCTTTGTACAAACCGTTTTCTGCCACACACAGAGCCCTTGACAACAGTTGTGTACACAATAACGTACACAATAACATGGTAACATCCAACTAATCTCATGCAGCTCTTTAGTCTATATAACTAGCCTGGATAGAAGGACCTTGAGTAAATCCACTTGAGGGAGTCTGCAAAATCCCCCTTATGCATTTGCAAGGGGATACCGTCGGAATTTAAATGGACCTCCGACCTATCTTGTGCATTAAAGTGCGTATGATGGCTGGAGTGTCCCTATAAAACTTGCTCAGTATGAAATGGTATCATCGAAACGTGTGAAAGACCCTATATTACACTTATGTAGCTTGTGTAAATAAAACAAAATTGTGATGAAACAGCCAGAAGTTTTCCGAATACAAAAAAGTTTTAGTTATAATGAGATGTAAATAACAAACCATGATCTCTGAGCGAATTCAATCCGTGTTGTTTAAAAATGTCACAGAATTTATAGGCAATTTGATCATTTTAAGGTTTCCAGCTGTGACTATGCTGGTAACGAGACATCAGAAGACACCTGTTTTGTTTCTTCTTCCATTCTGGAAAGACCACCAAATGGACTGTGGGAGTCCGGTGGAAAGCGGTAGAGAGTTTTGTACGTATAATTCCATTGTTCTTTTGCTGGGATTACCACAAGATGATTTCCAGAACTTTTTTTTTCGGTCTGTAGTGTTTTTGTCATGCTCTTTCCAGATGTGGTTTCAATGATACTTTTTATTTCCCTGACCCAGATTGTCTGTTTTTATTGATGATCTGAGTCACAATCACCTGACATAAAACCCATGCGATTTCAAATACTGCTGCTGACTGCAAATTTTTGTTAAAGTCACTGTGAAGTGTTTGAAAAAAAAGCAGTTTAGAAGTTGGAAGGTGAGGGAGGTGGTGGTGGACAGGTTATGTTGGGGAGTCACACAGAGAATGGGGGGTGGTGGTCAATTGTGAGCAGTTTAGAAGCAGCAGGTGAGGATGGGTCACCAATCGGCCATGTGACAAAGATGAGAAGGAAAGGGAGGGCATAGGTGACAGACATTGAGGGAGAGAAGAATGCCAAAACTCCCTCCCTATCTATCTCCAGGACCAGGTGTTTGGCTAAAGTATATACCGCTGTAAGAGAGAGCAGCAGGAGAAGTAGTGTTAGAGGATGTTAACTATGTGTCAGTGACTGCAGAAGCTGGTTAGAGATGAAAATGTCATGAACAGCAGTGAGTTTTTAGCACACAGAGCCTGCATTTCAGAAAGGTTTGCCATAACAGTGGAGGGGTTTGAGATTAGGAGAGTTGCGGTAGTTTGTGTTATTATGGAAGGTGCAAGGGTGGAGGCAGGTTGAGAGATGTGGAATGTGGAGGGCTTGTTAAGAGGAAAAGGGAGATTAAATCTGTTTTAGGAGTAGGGGTGCAGAGAAGAAGAATAAAAACGTGTAGGGGGTAATGCTGACGGCTAGTGCGGGTGGGATAATAGATTAGGAAAGTTACCTGCTGACTGCAAGGGTAGATGGTATGCAGTTTCCCTCCATCCTATCTGTCCACTTGTTTCCACTAAGCTTGTTTTCAAGTTGTGTTCTCCAGGACTCTGTTCTTGGGCATCTACTCTTCTCTATTTACACCTCTTCCTTTGGTCAACTCATTTCTTCCTTTGGCTTTCAATACCACCTATACGCAGACGTACATATCTAATTTCCTCTCCTGACCTTTCACCTTCTCTTCTAACTTACTTTCTGGAATTGCATTATATATATGGTGTTGCACTTCCTGAAGTTTAACATCTCAAAGACTAAGCTTATGGTTATTCCACCATCCCCTCTGTCCATAGTTCCAGGCATCTCTATTATTGACAACTCAACCATCCAGCAAACTGACCAAGTTCACTGCCTTGGTGTCACACTTGACTCTGCTCTCTCCTTCATCTCGCTCCAATCTGTCCTCAACACTGCAGCTAAACTAATCTTTCTCTGACACTGTTCCTCATCTGCTGCTCCACTATGCCATTCGCTTTATTGGTTCCCCACATCCTTTTCTTTTTCGAGAAGCCCCCAACATTCGGTACTCGCATTCAGCCAACCTCCTAATCAAGCCATCTGAACGACCAACCACCCCAGTAGATCTCCAATCATCTCATTGCTATCTAAGCAGTCCTCTCCTACTGTTTCACCTCCCCACCAACCACTGACTAGATTGTAAGCTCCCTTCTCCTTTTGTAGCAGTTTGTTATTGTGTATGATTTGAAATTATTCGACAAATTTATTAACAGCGCTATGGAATCTGCATGCACTATGTAAATAAATGTAATATAAGATAGATACTACACAATGTTTCAAATTACACTGATAGATACATACATTGTTTCATTGCCTGACCTCAATTTACATCACAGTATCGCTCACAGTATCATTATCCCAATAAAACATATGTTTATATAATTGATTGGGGTCATTTTCTTAAGAAAATTAGAGCCTGATGCCAGACAAGAATCATTCAGAACACAGAGTCTGCCCATTTTAAGGAGAACAAAAACATTTATGTTATATGAATAAGAGAGAGAGAGAGAGAGAGATAAGACAGTTGTGTTCACTTCTGAGATAGCTTTTGAGATCACCGAGTCTGCCCCTTTTAAGGAGAACAAAACATTTATGTTATATGAATACGAGAGAGAGGGGGGAGAGAGAGAGCGAGAGAGAAGAGGAGAGAAATTCGACAGTTGTGTTCACTTCTGAGATAGCTTCTGAGACTCATTATTATAAGACTATAGTTTCTTCAGATATCCACCCTTCACCTTTTCCAAACATTCCTCTTGCTCATTTTTCCTGTCTAGTCTGCGTGCCCTTTTTATAGTAAAAAGCCGGCTGGAGTATAAATCTATATGAACAACTGAAGTCTCTAGACTAAGCAGCTAGTTCAGGAAATGAGTCAGCTCACGAGAAGGTAGTCTCTGCTCCCTGGGTGCACACAGCTGCCTGCTTTCATCCCAGGAGCTCCGAACTTTTCCTCGGACAAGGATTTCTGGGTCAATTGTCTTCTGCAAACCCGAGAAATCCCCCGCACATATAGAGATACTTGTAAAGTGTAAGGTGATTGTATACTTGTTTATACTTTTATTTCCAAAAAGAATTATAGGAAATTATTGTACTTAGTATTATTAAGAATTCTCTATTTGTTAGGTATGTTGTAAAATAATTAGTGGTTTCGTAACCCCTTAATGACAAAGCCTGTACAAAATGCATTGTTTTCAATGGGTTTTTGGACCGCCCATTGTCCTTAAGGGGTTAAATCCCTTAATATGGAACTGGGGTTGTGAAATTGAAGCTACATTTTAGAATGAGCAAAGGAAGATACTGAACTAATAGCAGTCTTGACTTTGAAAGGTACAAAAGGCATATAAACTTGAGGTGGAGCTGAAATAAAGGGTGAGAATAAGGGGGGAAAAACAAGGATAGTTAATTGTGATTAAAGATTGAAAATTAAACTGGGGATCAAACTGAAAGGAGTGAGAGAGAAGGAAAGATGAAGAAAAAGGGATGGGGAAAATGAGAGATGGGGAGTACATTTGAAGTGGGGCAGATAATAACAGTGGTGTTCATTATATACCAGAGATGACTATGATGGGCTTATTAAGACTGATGACCCATATAATGATAGTACTTGTGATCTGTTTAGTAGTACTAATAGGATCCGAGGCTTAGATGTAAAGTTGTACATTACTGATAGGGTGGTAGATAAGTGGAACATCCTCTTAAGAGACGTAGTAGAGGTAGATTTGAATAAACATGGGATAGACATATGACTACCTTGATCTAAGACCAAGGACTGATTAATGTTTGAGTCTTTACATCTAAACAAATTGGCATTCTAGATGGGCTAAATAGTTCTTAAATTTGCCATCAAATTCTATCCAACTATACAATACTCTCAGAGATGTGCCCAGGGTTAGTGGTGCTAATTCTATGTTCACTCCTGACACCCAGGCTGACACACACTCACTCTAACACCCACCCATATACACATGCTTACGCCAAATTCTAACATACACATTCTAACACAATACAGTAATATGCACACACATACTAATAGCATACACTCACACATGCTAACGCCATATACTCACACGCTAAGACCATACTCTAACATATGGACATTCTAAGGCTATACAGTAACACACACACTAAAACACCATACATTCATACATACAAGACCATACACTGTTCACACTATACGGGTGGTGATGTTATAGCCCAACACTCTTTAGCTAAACAAAGAGAACCTTTTTGTGTATTCATAGTGTCCTGCCCGGACATGTTACATGCACAGTTGCCAGTAGATCCATGAAAGGACAATGGCAGGATAGTCATCATCGCCTAGGAAGGCAGGTCCCAGGTAAACAAAACAAGAGGCAGATTGTCCTATTGGGTGATCAAGTCACCCGGTCTCTGGTCTCGCTAAATGTCCCATTTACAATATGGAGGACTGTGCCTAGCTTTGCACTGCATCCAACGCATGCTGCACCCAGCTTTGTGCATCCCTAAGAAGCCAATTCAAGACTGTTGGTGCTGTGACTAAACATTAGAAAGAGCTGCCATTTTACACAGCTGTATTTTATTTCCGGTCTCAGGGAAGGAAACGGTCATTTCCTAAATCACACATGGATGCCACTTGTCCAGTTTATACCTAGGATTTTGCATGCAGAGTTGGTATCTCCTCTCCTTTCTGGCTTTGCTTTCCCTCACGTGTTCCTGGCAAAGAACAGTTGAAACCCAACAGTTGCACTCTTTGGATAGACAAGAAAATAAAATTGTTTCAGTGATCCCTTGGTGTATTTGGTGACATGTAAAATGTGTGCCCTTCAGCCTAATTCTGACTCACCAGCTTCTCTTATTTCAGGCATTTTTCAGCCTGTGCCACTTTTCTGTGTGCCTTTTGTACTGTTGTGGGTAGTATTTTGTTACTTCAAAAATAATCCTATACTTGCCAACAATTCCTTTGTGAGGCTAACAAAATGTTCACTTTTCAAAACCTCTTCATGCTAAAAACAGAAAGAAGTATAGAATTTCTGTAAAGGGAGTAGTATTCAAATTCACAGTAAATATCTGAAAGTTCTCATTGAGATATATATTAAGTGTTTTATGTTTATTTCATTTGATATGTGTTTTTTAGTTGTTTTTGATGGCCATTTCCAGATGAGATGTGTAGAAAAATAGGAGTTGTTGTAACATTCCCCTTGGCAGGGGGTTTTGAGCCAGGATGGCAATCTATGAATGGGAATAGAATGCAGACCTTGCAGATGGTTTCATCAACTGGCCTACATGTTGTTCTGCACAATAACTAGGCTAGGATATGATGTCATATCTTTGACACCTATGACAGTGTGCCAGCCCTGTAGTTTACTGTGAGTAGTGTGGAGATTGGGTTACTGTAGAAATTTAAGACCCTGTTATAATTATACGCCATAGGTTTTCTGTAAATATTATACTCCTCCAGCAAAACTAGAAAAGTAAATGCTTCTATAAACATTTTCTTCCTCTTTATTTGCCGGGTTCACTTAAATTTGTCAGCCATAATCCTCCTATTAATTGGCCCCAGGCCTGGACTGGCTATCTGGCACAGCGGGCAAATGCATCTATCCGGTGGCTACTTTAGTTCCTCAGTATGGCCTTGACTAGCCCTATAGCATAAAAAAGTGAGGGAGGTTGACACATATATTCACATCTTTCCCTCCTTAAACAACGTGCAGACTGGGAACAAGAGTATGATGTCAAATTCTGGAGCTCCGCGTCACCAGCCTGCACACTGTGTGAAGGAGCAGTGGTGTGATGTTTATGCATCAATCTAGCAGGGATATCAAAGATCTCCAAACCCACATAATAGATGTGGAACCCCGGTGAGAGTGTCCTCTTACACTTGGTATCCAGGGTGCCCTAGGACACCCTAGGACTGGCCCTGGGTGGTTTCATTAAGAATGCTGATTGTATTTAGGCACGTGCTTTGCAATCCCACTCCTGAGAATTTTTGGTCTTCCGCATTGGTTTGGAGAATGTCTCGTTCTTCTGGCCACCGTTTTTCTGCAGAGAATACCGCACTACAGTATGTTATACCAACCTTATTTTCTTAACTCTCTGTTAGAAAAAAAATGCAGAATAGATCTATAATAATTTTTCCATTGCAAAGAATCATGCCAGTCTTTTTTTTTTTAATTTCTCCCCTTTCCTGTTTTTGTTAACCTGGGATTGCTGAATAATAGAAACCATCTTACATTTTGTTTGCTTTCAGACTCAAGTTGCAAAGTCTGCCGTCTGGTTTAAATTAAGGATTCATTTTTCTTCTGAGTAGTTTATGTAATTTTTCCTCTTTTTTTCTCAATTTCCCTGACTCTGTGACTAAAGGGGAAACAATAATATTTGAGTGGTGCACTTGATAGGGTGACCGGAAGAAGAATATGACATAGGGCTGTATTGTAGTGCCTTCTGAGACAAAGTGGTCACATTGGGTCCACCGTAAACGGATCCATGCCATGTTCCCTAACATATACCTTTACCTTACCTTTGGCAGGGTTGATTTTCTTAAAACACGGGTCAGTGGGGTAAACAGTTCCTGGCTTTAATATTTTATATATATAGGTAAATCATCTTAAATGTGCGACTTGCGGCCCCTCCTAAAACAGTGTTGAAAGGACATTTATGCCCTAAACGACTACACATGGTTTTTGCCTACTAAGTCATTAGGAGGTGAATTAATACATTTGTTTTTCTTCTTAATGTATATTAAGCCAAAATGGATGATTCTATGAAACATTGCGGGGTTAAAAGCCCTTAAATCCCAGCTACAGACTCAGAACACACTTCACGCACTATGCCACATGCGCAAGACTCAGCAGGAGACATTTAACCAAGAAAAAGCATTTTTCCCTGAGTAATCCGAGCACCTTCTGGAAGTATAAACCAGCCAGGGTGGCAGCCAGAGCATTCTGGATAAAATATATACCTCCATTGTTTTTTTGTTTAACACTTTAAGCCTATTCAGTGTCTATGATGGGTTTCATGTGGACAGCAGCCTCCGAGTCTGAGGGAGCGTGCGCTCTCACTGTGTTAATGTATACACTCGGGGGAAGCCTTATTGTTAGCGTAATGGATACATTTTATAGTGCTTGAAATTTTATTTCAAATGTTCCTTGTAGAGAAATATGCATGGCGTGATGACTGGTGCTTCTTTCAACCTTTTAAGAAAAGAAAGCCAATGGTGTAGTCACATAAAGATGGATAGAATCCAACCGGTAACTGTAAAAAAGCTTAACCTTTTCTGTCACTCCACAAACTTGGTAGACTATATAGATTGCTAATTTGCCCCTGGGCAAACCAATCTCTGGTGAAACACCTTAAACATCAGGGCATTACACTAATCATGTAAAGGAAAGGATAACGGATAACAAAGAGCTCTACGATATTGTCACAAAGGCTTCAATGGCTTCTGAGACTCCGAGGCCGAACTATTTTCTCTCAGTGGAGGTCAGAACTCACAATCTCCATCTCTTTGGTTGCTCATGTCCTCCTAGCCAACATTCTTCTGAAACCAAGTCCCACCTGGCCATGGAAGGAATTGAATGGTCATAAAGGTTACAGGCAGTGATGTTGTGCCTAATATTCTCTGTTTGTTTGGCATACTGTGTACCTAGCAGCACTATTGTGTACAATGACCATATGTCCAGAAGTTTCCTTCAACCCATATTCTTTGTCCTCTTCCTTATGACATGTCTGGAGGATGCAGAAATATCTGTGACTCCAATGGATTTCAGATATCCCCCATTCCTCCAATCCCGTTATTCCGGAGCAGAGCGTTCTGGATGAAAACATATATTCCTGTGACACACTTGGACAGATTAAGTCTACCAGATCCTTAGAGATTTGTCGCTCTTGTTACCTTTATGTGCATCCAAAAATCATAAAGACGTGATAATCTCATTATAAGTCGCCCTGTGTTCGTTGCATATATAAATCTTTAGCGCAGAGAGCCAAAGTCAGCTGGATCTGCCAGTCTGAATTCAGCTGATCCAGTTACATTAAACTGGCTTCCAGAACCACATGAATATTTGTATTTTAATTTGGGCCTAGATCCAAACCCACCGCTCCCTCCGTGCCATTACCAGCAGTGTAATAATACTTTTTGAAGCCAGGGTTGAAAACATAAACTCGTAAATGTTTCAATGATTGCCTCATTGTGCCAGAATCATCTAGCTAGACACTCCAGGACTGTCTGGATTTAACATATACCATAAAACACAGTGAGAACGCACCAGTGGCTGATTATGTGCTCTTGCCAAACACTCAGCTGAGTAAGGTAGCAGGTTACTTGGCTTCTGATCAACAAGGGATCACGATTTAGCTTTACACTCAAATGTATGCCTGGATCTTACCTCACTCCAGAACGTGCAACGTACCATTTAGCCATTTAGCACAAGCAGGAGATGGTCAGTTTACTCAGTAAAGAGCATGTTGCGTGCAGTGGTGGGATGTAGGGCAAACTGTATGTTTCTACACAGCAAAAAAATGACTATTTTCCAGAAGTAAAGTTTTGTTCATGTTGTGCCATCAGCGAGCTGGATACATCCAGCCACACATTACATTTGTATACCCATGCATTGTGGTGCAGGTGCCTGGGTGGTAGATCTGGTAAGTATTTTGTGCTGCCAGCTAGCGGCCCACTGGAATTTGCCCCACGTGCCAGTCCGGGCCTGAGCCCACTGCTTCACCAGCTTAGACATCTATGCAAAAGGGTGCATGACCTCCTCTGAGGGAGGTGAAATTAAGTTCAGTCGCAAGTTCATGAAAAGTTTAAAGGGGCATTAAAAAACCTACTCGAAAATAAAAAAAAATCTTTTTTTTGCAGTATTGCTTAGAATTTCTTTTACACAGTAGGTACCCCTGATAAACAGTGACCTCATTTTTAGCCACATCCCCTGATTACATACATACCCCACATATATTTTTGTATGTGCTACATAGTAGGGGGGGGTTATACTTTTTACATGTAGTGCTAGGGCAATGGGATGTCAGGACTTTTTTTATTATTCTTTTTTATTTATGCACCATTGTCTGTGCAATATGGATCCCTTTAGGCATCTCTTGTACATCTTGTTTATGCCAGTGATGTCACAATGACATCACTGAGCTCTCTGTATTGTTTTAGTTTATATTTTTGTTTTTATGTCATTAAAAAAATAACACTTTTTCCCTTTGTGGGAAGCGAGAGAAACATTGTTCTATTGACTTGCATTGCTGACTACAATGTGTGCTCCAGTGACCTATCAGAACGGAATGCCAGTACAGTAACACATCATTGGTTGAAAAGAATAGCTTCTGCTGAGAGGAGGGTAGTCCAGGCTGTCAATACCAAAGTCACCGCAATAAGGTCAGGAAATGCAGTTATATCTTCTTAACACAACTCTTAATGACGTAAAGGTACGTCCACATGGTCACGAAGGGGTTAATTGCAGATTTGTCATTTTATTGTTTGCTTAATCACATAAAACAACACAGAATCTTTTTAGGATGCCTTCTAGTTTCCATGGCAACATGCTTTATCAGAACCTGCATTTGCCAAATGTTCCTGGCAAATATGATAAATGAGACATTTTAAATTTTTTTAAAAAATGTGGGCATTCAACAGCACTAAAAATGGCATTTGGCTACAATATCATTAAGCCAGAAAGGTGCTAAATCCAGTAGAATTGATGGAACAGCATATTTCAAACAGAACCTGTTTAGGTTAGTACTTCATATCTCCATTCCTTGTCTTTTTTCAGGTTCATTGGTTTGTGAAATCACAAATAAATTATGATGTTAACAGAGCTGTTCATTACATTTTTTCTTTTCTTTATGAAAAAATATTGTTGTGAAAGTTGAAATTGTATCTCGCCAGCTGGAATCCTTTCATACGGTTCTGGAATTGTGTAGCACCATCTAGCTGTGTGCAGACCCTCGGCGTATGCAGTCTCTTCATTTCCACGACAAAGTCCATTGCTCGGGACAGAATAGCGCTCTCCTTAATGCACCCCTTTTTGTTCAAGAATCAGCAGTGACTGTTTTGTTTATCCAGTTCCTTTTGACTCACATACCCATTGCTTTGCCAAAGAGTCTAGACTTGCAGTCATTCCAAAGCTATTTAACTTTAATTTCCCTCATAGCCTTGATGGGTAACTCCCTATTCTTCAACTACCACCAGAGGGATAAACCCAGAGGGAACCGTTTGATGTTCTCTACTTAGTATATTACTGCTCTGGGCCTCACGGATTTCATATCCTAAATAACATATCGGATGCCAGAAAAGATCTTTCTTTGCATTTGTTAAGACTGATCTCCGATGAAGCAGAAGTTTCTTGGCAAAGCTTCGTACGGCACAGTAGGGACAGGTGGTCAGAGGCTTATAAAGGAGCACATAACATAGATGATCTATATGTATGTAGAAATCACGACGGCATTAACATATGTCCATTTAAAGGGACAGTAAAGTCCGTGTGAATATCACAACACTGATGTAAGTGTAATAAATACGACATAACAATAATTTCTCGGTGTCAGCCTTTTTATATATGAAGTCTTCTTACCCCATGCTGTAGCAGCTTCTAGATCCAATAAACATATTATGAAGCAGTGATGTGTTTGGCACTTAAATATGTGGTATTTATTATATTTTAATGGGAATTGTTGGAGACCGTCACATCTTTTAGCAAAAGTAGATTCCTTATTTTTAATTCCTATACCTATTGTGTTCTTTTTCTTAATTTGCGGGGTTGTTCTGGAGATATTGAGTTTAAAGGTTCATCCTATAGGGGCTGAGAACGGCAGCACTCTGTGGCAAGGCCGCCATTATCTAATCAATGTAATTTATTTTTTTGACTGGGTCAACTAAAATAATACACCAGGGAGAAGCTGTTCATATAGCCTATGTAGATCACGCAAAACCCTTGTGCGGTTTAGATGACTATTCTGTCTTTTAAACAAGCAGAGGTTAGAGGGAGCAAGGGAAAATGGGTTTATTGTGCTGCCTACTTTTAGGATTTATGTTATACAGAAAAAAAGTAACAGCTAAAAAGAAGAATTAGTGGATTAGTGATATTGGTGACAATTCAAGTGTCGAAGTTTTGACTACTGTAAGAATTGCCACTTAGTTGAACGCTGTTATTTGTAACAAAAGACAGCTGCAAGGTGACTGGTGCATAAAATTAACACCAAGTGTATGCCCCATAGCCACACATAATGAAGAACACAATAAATGCAGCTGCACTGAACAGACATATTGGATACATTTAAGATAGCTAAAAATAATTTCATTTTAAACGGAACAAAACAGGAACAGAGGATGTACACCGTGTCCTGCAATGTGGGATACGGTCCAGCCGGCTCACGATGTGGCATCAAAGAATGGAGACATGGGGGAAATCTGCTCCTGTTCTTTATGCAACTTCAAAGGGACGCGGATTGCAGGCTATCTAATCTGGTAGGCCTGAGGTGTTACGTAATGATCCCATGACAATACACACTATATGGACAAAAGTATTGGGACACCTGGTCATTACACCAACAGGGACTTTTATGATATTGCATTCTAAATACATAGACATGAATATGAAGTTACCCCCCACCACCACCTTTGCAGGTATATCAGCTTCTACCCTTCTGGGAAGGCTTTCCACAAGATTTTGGAGAGTTTCTGTGGGAATTTTTGCCCATTCATCCAGTACAGCATTTGTGAGGTCAGACACTGCTGTTGGACGAGGAAGCCTGGCTCACAATCTCCATTTCAATTCTTCCCAAAGGTGTTCAATGGGGTTGAGGTCAGGGCTCTGTGCGGCCGGTCAAGTTCTTCCACAACATACTCATCCAACCATGTCTTTATGGACCTTTATGTGCTGGGGCACAGTCATGCTGGAATAGAAAAGGGCATTCCCCAAACTGTTCCCACAAGGTTGGAAGCATAGCATTGTCCAAAATGTCTTGGACATTTATGCTGACGCATTAAGATTTTCTTTCACTGGAAACCTTGGCCTAACCCAACCCCTGAAAAACAGTCCCAGACCATTACCACCCCCCCACCAAACTTTACCGTTGGCGCCATGAGGCATTTGCAATTTACTGTGTAACTTTGTAACTTGTTATGAAACGAGTGATCAGTATTATGCAAGCATATACTAACTTCACAAGTGCTATACTACTGTCCTCCATGCACTGATTTTGTTCTTGCATCTTTGACACTCACAAAGCCAAACCCTTTGCATTTTTTGGTGCTTTGAGCTCCCTATGGGGAAGGATATTCTTAATTAGGTTTATATTAGTAGGTTCCAAATCTGGTCGTATCTGTTGGCCACATAGCTAAACCTAAAACAATCTCTTGGTCACGAGAAATCAGGGTTTTTATATGGGATTTTCCTGACCTTACTAGGATTAGTCATGTTTTGGTCACACGGCCATGTAAATATATAGCAGAAATAAGTACCTGATTGTGAAACACAGGTAGAATTTAATTTGTTACCTGTCAGAACTAATTTTGCTTGACTTGTTTAGGGTCTTCTTTGAAGGCAACCTGCTGCTTTGGAAACTTGAAAAACTCAGAAGCACTATGAGTGTTTTGAGATATCCGAGTTACTACCCTTTTTCCAGGGTACCTCAACAAGTGACAAGTTGAAGAGAAGCGACCAAACTCCATGGTTGCCAACCGGTAGTCCACAAGGTTGAGAACAATGACCACCTCAGTGATATAGCTCGAAATCCAAGGAGAGGAGCAGCTTTCAAGCTGTGTACAGCATGCCTTTGACTGGCCCTTTTGGTTAAGACCTTGGCTGGCGGGTTGCCATTGCCATTTCATATATTGAAACTGTTTCCTGCCAGTGATTGACAGCATAAGCAGCCAATCAGTGTCAGGAAAGTGATTACATTGAAATCAATGAGAAACTTTACAAATGTGCACTGATGTCTGAAGTTCTGAGCAGTCCCCTGCAGGCAGCAATTTTGGGGAATTCTGCAGAATCCACTGTATTAAACTATTTTTGCTTACTTTATTATTCCAAAACACACATTTGCAATTCTGTAAAACAGCTCTATATACAATAGGTGGTACTGACATCACTAGTGATCCTGAAACTTAAGAGGGCTGACTGTCATTGAGAATTATAGTAACGCTGAATAATTGGTACCATAATACAGTAATACAGGGTAAATTCAGTGTCAGTAAAATAACTTTAAACTGCACAAAACTGGCACTTACAGAATGCGACACAGGATCATAGGACGGGACCATGTACCATACTGGCCCAAAGCTCTTTTCCACAACAGGTTTCCTTTAATTTGATACATATGGCGCTCTGCGTCCTATGACTATAAAGTAAGTCTAAACAACATTCAGAAACTAGAATCTGTTTAAGGTTTATTGAGGTATTTTGGTGACATGGGCAAAACACTCTGGAAATACTCTGTTTATTTATCAAAGTTAATGTTAGTTCAAAATGGAATAGAAGAAAAAATAGAACATAGAATACACATAATTAAACGTCTTAGTGGAGAATGATATATATATTATTATTTAGGTTTGCCCTGGCGTCAGATGGAGGGCTGGGGATTTATACTTTACAGTAAGCAACATAGTCGGCACAGCAGTTATCATAATCAACACATGATGCATTGCAGTTGCAGGAAAAAGATGAGGAATATGCCCCACAGCGCCCATTGCAGCTTGTAAAATCCACACCTACGCAGTCGCAGACACCATTGACAGACAGGCCTCCACTTATGCCGATGCTGGAGCTGACCCCAAATTTTTGACCACTATAGAAAGCTGCAAGAAGAACGGGGAGATGGAGAATTGCGCTGACGTGGTTAAACATGAGTTGGTTTTGTGTTATCCCTGTTGTTGCTAGTGTGATTACTGTAAGGCTGGAACTAATTGGATCTGATGGTGGGATGATATCACATCCTGTATATAATTATATTTGATGACATCATCAAGGAAAGAAGCAGCTGAGTAACAATTTAACCCTAAATGGGCAAGTGATTGCCTTTGAAAATCCCAGGTCTCATCCTATTGCGAAAATTGAACAAAACCCATCTCGTATTCTTGATACTCACAGTCCTCTCGTAGTTCCAGTTCTACCGGGTAATGATCTGATACAGCTTTTGTCTAAGATATAAAGAACAAGAGGGGGTTTTTAGACATTATTGGCTCGTATGGCATTCTGTATACACTTTCTATTAAAATGCAGTCATTAATTATCTTTTTATTATTATTATTTATCTACCATTGATGGACATCTTTCCATACTCACATAACAAATTACTTATAAAGACGCACATCTTAAAATTCCATTCTCACCTCTTCATAAGTCAGGCCGTACTCCACCTGGATGTTAAAGACCTTAGCTGTTCCAGGAATCACGGCACTCTGCAGCCCCGCGCCACCAGCCACCAGCCTAAAAAAGAAAAGTGCATGAGTCAAAAAAAAGCATGAGAATGGAGAATATGTGTAATCAAAATGCTAATCATATGCAGCTCCAAAGTACTACACCAGGCATTAAAAAGATCTGCTGGAAACCGATGAATAATGAGTCATTTTAACTAAAAAGGAACACTTGTTGTGTCCAAGGGCTCAGTTGCAGTGAAATAGTTAATACTATGGGGTAGACAGGGGATCGATGGGTGCATTTGTGCATATATGCATGGGTATGTGTATTTTAAAGGCATTGCTCCAAAAATGAAAAATGTTTATTACTACTACAAGCATAAAAGACTGTACATTGGGGAATATAGACTTGCATAGGCCAGGTGTGCTGCCCTGCCCATGTTGGCTCCCAATCTTAGAAATAAGATGTTGGGGAGTTTGCCCAATGGGGGTGCCCCATGTATGTCACTCCTTTAAATCGTTGGACAATACAATGCAGTTAAAGTCGTTTTTGCATATTCTTCACCTGTCATAGGCACAGTTAGTGTTGGTGCTGACAGTGGTGTCCGCGTCATCTCCAATAAGCCATTGGAGGCTCGCGTCATGACGAAGGCGAATGCCGGGCCAGTGTTTGGTGGCGACGTAACTGCAGTCTGCATTGTAGTCTCCGAGGATCAGGATATCCTGCAGAGATTGTGAATTTGAGAATGCAATTTGTTAGCAGGGCTTTTGGGGGGGGAAGATGGCGCATACAGTTGCCAGGGCCAATGAAGCTTAATCCATGTTCTCATCAAAGAAATTTCCCAGTGCAGTATTTCAATCTTCTTTGTAGCCACTTTTTAACAGAAAGGGGCAGTGACTGGGTAGAGCTACTCGGCACCCTTCCAATCAGGAAAGAATGTCAATTATTTTTTAAAATATATATATATTTTTTATGGAAAAACTCCCATCCCCATCAAGGGCTCTTTTTTGGAAACCAAATTTTCCAGCCATAGACTTGTGGAGAATCAAGGGAGATGGAAAGACAGATCTACAGTTTGATCACTAAAGCAGGAGTTTGCAGAAGGGTTGTAGTTGCATCTTAACAATTTCACTATGCATTAAGAAGGGCCATCCTTGACAAGTTATTCCATCACAAAGGGCCAATTTGGGCCAGCATAATGCATAATGCATTCAAGAAACATGATTTTAAAATGCATTATATATATAGCCATACAAGCTCTTCTTCAGCGGGAGGCTCGCTTGGTTAGCCCTTCACAATGCATATGGAAGTTGTTGAATTGAAACTACAATTCTAATGCAATCCTAATCTCCAACTCCCACTATACTGAATTAACCCAGAATGATGTATAAGGTCTGATATACATTAAATGGGAAAATACAGAGGTTCCTAGTACATATTTCTAAATATTTCAGTATACATCGGTATTTCTGTCTCCATCGTGCCCCTGTTCCCCTCTTTAGCAAAAGAGACTTACGTATTTTTCCCATTATACTAGGGATTCACCCAGGGGGTTGGTTATTATACATTCATGATGGAACTCTGTTATTGAGTCCCGCGTTCTGTGTATCTCAGTGTCGTTCAAACCCCACGCTGTTACAATTTATGGAATGCAGAAACCTATAAATAAAAGATAACAGTAATAAACTCGGAGACCTCCATGAGCAAACGTTGCTTGGCGTCTTCCCACACGTCATAAAGAGCATCCACCTCCCGCACAGCATAGTCTGGGCTGGTGTGAATGGAGACTAGGGCAAAGTCCTTCAGCTCTAAGGAAGAAAGACACAAGAGCAAACTTTAAACAGTTTACTGCGGTCTATGGGAGATTATCTGGTCTGTTGATCCTCCATTGGCTATCTGGTGCTCTAATTTAGAATTCAAATACAGAAAGCACTTTTTTAGATAGGTAGCTATTCTTATGCATGAGATCATTTCAACTTTTAACCCGTGTCAGTTCCAAATAACTTTCTCCTGCTTCACTATAAAATCCCATTATGCTGTCAAGAGTCTTCAATAGCTTCAGGGTATGATTACGCAGGCGTGCAGGATAGTAACAAATGGGTTAATGAAGTGCAGATGTGCCTGTAGACTTGCATCTAAGCTCCATCTGGCGGTAGCTGCTGGGTAAATCACAGAAGGAAAGAATTCACCCTGAATGGAACAGGGTGTAAAAACTAGAAGATGGCCAGCACCGTCCTGAAGTATGGGGAATGTATAGACTCGTGGAAGGGAACCAATTAGTCCGTTATACATCATCCATACTGCAGGGCAAGCCTTTATCTGGGCTGGTCAGCAATATGTAAAAATGATGTGCCCTGGAAAACATGGCTGATGTGGTCACCCTACAGCAAAACGTTCTAGAGTGTAAAATTACTCTGTAGATCTCTGTAATTAAATTGAGTCACCTTCGAGAGGGGATATCAACCACCACATTGTCCTACCTTGCTTGTGGATATGGCAAAGGAATTGTCTTGGTTAGGGCAATATTTTGGAGCCCCCATTAAACATTCCTGTGAATACCTATGACTGTGTGGTGTGTTACTCATTATGATGTGATGGACTAAAGCTCATGGATTTACCAGTAGTTAGAGAGGAGAACCGAGCCACAAATGGCTCCCTGATAAACGTGTCTGTGCCGCAGTTTTCACAGTCGTCATCATAATGATACCAGTCTGTTGGCTTTAGGATATCCTCCCTGCAGAGAAAGTATGGAGAAGAATTAACCTAGCTCATCAGAGCGTCTCCATCGGATCCCACATTATGAATTGGGTGATTTAACTTCCCCTATTGTGCATTGAGGTCATCTTTCTTCATCCGTCATAGTAGGACAGGTGTTCACATATTCCAGCCGAATTTAAATATTAGAGGGCTGAATGATGCTGTCACCTTTACACCCCAAAGTAAGACTCATTCTGTTTGTAACTATTTTGGTTTCATTTCAACACCTAATTTGTAACATATTTAAAATGATTGCTAGAAGGCAAAGACCATTAACCCATCACTCCTCATTGTTGCTTCTGTTGATCAAAAAGAATGCAAAATAACCAAGCTAAGACTCTCATTTCTCTCAAAAGAGGAAAAAAGGATTTCTCCTTAAATAATAATGTATGTGCCTATATATTCTTAGAATTCTGTATATTCACTCTTAGTATTTGACTACTCTGGAGTGAATTCTGTAGCTTTACTGTTCTTGCTGCATTGGTGCCTTTAGTCCTCTGGATACAAAATCTGATTTCTTTATATCTTACGGAATGATCCTGCTCTTCGTTCTTTAGATCCCTTTCATATTCAAGCCTAATTTACCATGGTAATTCACATAAATTGCATTTGACCCAACAATAGGGAAGTATAGCTGAACATCTATGGTTCAGTTCTGCAGGTGGAGCTCTATTAATCTTGATCATGCCACCAGATGTAATAGATTTTAATATAGATGGCCAGACATGGTCAGTTCAACCTACCTGTATATATAGACATATTTCTCCCGGTAGGAGCTACGTCCCAGGTGATCGGAAATCAGGACATTGTAGTTTAAACCAGTGGCTCTGAAAATATAAAAGATGGAAAGCGACTCCGTGGATAAATACATGTCCGTATCTAGTGGAATGCAAATCATCCAGATTATGTTCAATAAATCAGTCTGATAGGAGTAAATTGTATGGTATACATGTTCTGTACAGACAAATCACTGTAAATGTAGTAAATTTGTGTATTTTAAAATTTCCACTTTTAGGAGCTATGTTACCTGAGCAGCAGGGGTTCAATGTTAATTATATACAATGTTCTCCAAGCCAGGTTCCGGTTTCGATTAATAATGAATTTAATGAGGGTACTCACAGGTTGAGTTCCTGGACAAGCCTGATAATAGCTGAGTCGTTTGAACTCATTACTTCTTGGACAGCGATAAGTTCATATCTTTTCAAAATCTGAAGAAGAAAGGGTCATGCAAAAGGGTCGTATCTGTTTCATACTCGCAAACTTGTCGCACCTTAATATATATATGAGGGCACCATTGATTAATAGGGGCTCCAAAGCTACATATGGAACATATACAAAACTTCGCTCTATAAGACCCAAATCCCTCTGCCCCACTTTCCACATGTTCAAAATGTTCTACAGTCCTAGAAGTCACAGCAATGTATATGGAAAATGCAGAAATTTGGTTAATTAAATACATTATTCTTATTCTAGATGCCTGACCCGGTTACATAAATGGCAGCCACGCTCTCAACACTACCCTCACATCATGCCTTTTGCCGTACCCCTTAAAACAAAACTGTCCCACTTTGGCCATTGACACCACCTGTGATGTTATTTTTATTAATAACCTGATCTTATTATGAATAATAGTAATAATAATATTGAAAATGTGAAAAAAAAGTACAAATTAGGGTACAATTTGAACGTTATTGTCCGCCTATCTAATAACGTAAATATTAGTAATGGCTACTGGTTTCGGGGATGTGTCCAGCCATTGCAGTGAAACAAATACATTTGATAACAAATACATTTCCAATAAAAAGGTGCTGTTCAGTTTGTTTTAAAAAATGTTTTTAACGCGGTAAAAAAGCATCCGTGTTCTACTTATGCCCTATTTAAATCACTAAAAACATAACGATTCTCTTTGTAAGAAGGTGGAGTTTTTGACAATTTTACACAGTCAGTTCTAGCAATGGTAAATTTCTGCTATATTATAATCTGATAATCACTAAAAGTGTTATCCCGAAATGTATTAAATCTGTCCATACTACAAATCAAAGTGCGTGAGATCCCTTATAGTCATTCAGGGTAACATTCCTCATAACCATAGCGTTTACGTAAAAATGTAGGCTGAAAAAATGTACAAGCCTACCAAGTTCACCCTAGCTATTGATCCAGAAGGCAAACCAGAAACCCTACTGAGTAGTGGCAAGCGGGCGATGTGTAAGCCAAAGAGCTGAGAGACATGGGGAGACTCAATACTTTTAAGGGGGCACATAGTTATCCTATACATTAAGGTGGATTATCCTATACATTAAGGTTCCCTTGTATGATAATGTAAATGCTAGGGTATAGAGCGTGTAAGACTTGTATAGCATCCTATTCGTCACAAAAGGTCTTAAATTTATGTTGAACCCCTATGATTGTTCAGGATCCATGTCTTCTGAAAATATAGCAATGTACTTACCTGAATCAAAAGGCCCTGCACGATGGGGTCATCCACCTTGGAGGACCCAAATCTCTGAATGTTGAATGATGCGATTTTAAAGGCAAGCCCAGTCTGTAGGAAACATGCTGTAACTGCCAACAGAGTGAGGATCTTCATGGCTCCTAAGAAGATGGGGTTACTTCTAAAGGTATTTTAATCAAATAATGATGTTAGAGCTCCGTACGAATAGACATTCTGTGGTATTTATTTGAGTGACTCTCAAATGACAGCTATTGGTTCAGTTGCCTTTAGGAATGTCCTGGCAGTGTGTCTGACAAATTAGATTGTTCTCATTATGTAACATATGCTTACATAATGACACATGTTCCGTACAGGTATTTCAGGCTGCTGAGAATGTGACTCAAGTTCTGTACTTAGGGTCAACAAGCTGAAGGTGCTTTTGGCCAAGTTACCTGCCTTCGATGGACTGTGGACTCTTTGTTCAGTTATGAAGAGAAAACCCGCTAAGCTTGCATTGCCGATTATCAAAATAAAATAAAATGGATTTCTCCAAATTAGTCAAATCATCGGGTTTACAAAATGTAAAATCAATCAGGTGATACCAATGTTTCATGAGAGAGCGTTGATGATGATATGCCCAGATGAATCTAGGTTTTTAGGGACCTGGCCAGTTGCCTGTGTATTAATGCCATCTACAAACTTTAGAAATTCTGTTTTATTAGACATTTAACCTATTTTAGGTTGATCCTTCCAATAACATAGATTACCAGTACCTGCTGCTACAAAAAAACAGTCCCAGGGCTGTTGTAACTACTACTCTTATAATGCTCAGCTAGCCTTTGGTTTGGTGAACATCATGGGAGTGGTATTCTGCAGCAGCTAAAAAATTTCAGAGGCTACCTCTGTATCTAAGAAGTTAACGGGTAAGTAACATGAGAGCGGGATTCCGTGGCAGTTCGAGAGACAGATGCTGTATGCCCCTAATTCAGGTGACAGTCTGTGTGATGATCTTTGAAATGGTAGTCCACAGTGTGACATCCCTTACGAGTTCAGAGGTGTTCCTTCCCTGGGGCAACTGAAGAGCTTGATGTGATGAGTTCCCAAATTCAGCTCCCCTGAATCCTCATCAGAGGAAACCCAGCTCAGCGGTTCACAGGCTCATGAATTCTAAGTTTACTTAAGTGCTCACAAGTTGTGTTGGAATTGATTGGAATTTCCTCTGATTAAGGAACATATTTCACAGTCATTACATGATATTTCAAACCATTATCAAGATCGGTAAAAATCCCTAAAAATCTAAATATTTGTAATATTAAAAAAAATGAAAAACAGATGTAAGCCAAAAGTTATTAAAATGGCCTATGGTCTATGAAAAACTTTGAGAAGAAATACTTTGGAAGATAATGAATTACCTGCTGTATTCCCAAACTCCAGATGAATTTACGCAGGTGTTCAATGACAATCCACAGGGTTTACAATTAACCAGAGATGGGGAGCCTCTCATATATATGTCTGTGTGTATATAAATATATATATATATATTTATATGGCCAACCAAGGCATGAGAATAAAAAACTATATTCCATCTGTGTGACTTGACTTCTGAAGTTGTTTATCCATTAAACAAGCAAATTAATCAAGAGTCGTGGAGGTCATCGGTTTGTTTTTGTGCTGTTCTCAGATGGATGCATGTGTGTTATTAAAAGAGGAATTATAAAAGCTATCTTTTATGTGATTGTCTGCTGCAAGTTGAAGAACATGAACAAATATTTAGCTGGGCTGCTAGAAGAGGTATCGATGCCTTTCAAATGGTAGTCCAAGTTGAACTTAAAATGAACGAAGTAACATAAAACACAACTATGTACAAACCTGGCATTGTAACTGTGGTTACATGGATTACAGCCAGGCATGAACTGGGAACAGGACACATTCTACATCCTAATACCAGGCCTGGATTGGCAATCAGGCACACAATAGCATCTCCCTTTTGCGGCCAGTTGGCCACTGGACCTAAGATACCAACGATGGTTTTACCTCCCCACTTTTACCTTCCTATCATTTCTGCTGGAATAAATCCATGTACTCACCACCCATTCTGTTACTGTGGCACATTCTTCCCACTATCGACGGTGTCATTACATTCATTGCTAAAGCAAGCCACCAACCGATATATATATATATCTATATATATACATTCAATAGTGAATTCAAGTCATCAATGTTAAAAGAAACAGACTTAGTGAAATGGGCTTTCATCACCTCCCATTAAAAAGACATCGTCAATGTATCTCAACCAAGTATCTGCATAATTTCTTACCAATGTCCAAGATATTCATTAGCATAAGATGGGACACAGAATTTTTACAGTTCTCATTGACAGAGAGAAATACAAAACATTTGCTTACTGATCCCAAACATAATTATATTCTTAAAATAGTCAAAAATGTTTGCGGCGTGAAGGAGATAAGAACAGCAAACAGAGTATGGACAGTTTTATTCTAAGAATAGAATAATGGTTATGGCTAGTCTGGATTGAAAGGTAAATGTATAAATGTATAAAAATGAACTGGCATATGGGGTATGGGAAATAAGTATGATATTCTATTTCGTAAAAACGTAACGATTAGATGTGTAATACGGAAGCGTAAAATGGGGTCTGGGAGCAAGCAGTATTTATTTGGCAGTGGGGCCATGGGGGATGGGGTTTTAATGGTGTGTGGCCCCCGGCTGGAAAACATGCAGTCACACGCTGACGGAGCTGCTGGCCTTATTATATGCATAATTATATCGTTTCAGACATTTTATCTAATTTCTACTAAATATACATATGTAGGAGTCTCTGAGTGGTCATTACACTAAAGTTTAGAAATGTCTTTTTGGTTCAACTGGGGTTTGGTTTAAGATCATGCCACTGTTGATGAAAGTGCCATATACCTATTTATTGGGGGGGGGGCATGCAGAATAGTTTTTTAATACAATGGAATTAAAACAACAGGTTCTCCTGCCAATAATTGAAAAAAAATGTTTTTAGGAAATGGCATCCCTTTTTTAGACAGAAAGCTATGACATCATATCCCAACACAATAAGAAAGCCTCTGTACCAATAACAACACTGATTACAAGATCACATGTCTCAATACAAATACACACATATACATACTCTTTCACTGAGTATCGATATAGTTTTAGTATAATGTGTAATTACACATTGCGTAATGTATCATTATTATTAGTGTCCTAAAAATAGGACACTAAAAATATACGTTGCACTAAGTGATAGTTAAATACTATAGATCACATGTGGATTACTTAATAATGATAAATGATAATGTGATAAACCCTCAAAAATCTTGATGAACCAGTTTGGCCAACAACAAAGTATGTATGGTATAATTATATTTCTATAAAAGTGGAAATGTTTGTGGGAAGGAACAACAGCACTATAATTTTATCTCAATTAAAACTAGTTAGCATAAAGCACAATTTAAAGATGGCACCTGGTACTCACAACTTATATTTAAATAATTATTTATATATTTATATATATATATATATATATGTATCAGTAAAATTATTGAACGGTTTTATCTACCCAGCCCCCAAAGAAGGGGTTTCCAAGGGATCCCCCCAAACTGGCCCACCAGAGAGCCCAGTTACCAACAGGTTGCCCCACCTGGTTATGCAGCACAGGAGCAAAACCCAAATAACCTGAAAAACATAACATGACAATAACATGACATCAATTGCTTTGGTGTTGGGTTTATTATGATATCACGATTTTGGAATTTCCCATTGGCTTCCAACTTCAAGAAACTAAATAATGACCAATAGAACAGTTACTATCAAAACCTTCAAATGGGAGATTTGTTTTGATGGTAATAGCCTAAAGTTACTATTTTCTTCTAACCTTTTCACCCGTTGTTTAAGTAACCACACTTTTTGATTGATGTGGGAGCCACCAATCCTTACGTAATGTTGACAAGATTAAGTGTCTTATGGTTTTAATACAGAAATCTTTATTGCTGTTGTTTGTTACACAGTATTGATGAAAATCCTGCATTTATCTCCTTAAGATTCCACCTTTAATGGATTAAAATTATTACACTTTTGTTTTAAATGATCACATTATATCTGTGGCAGGAACTGAAAATGGTTATGCTTGGGTTACTGCAGTTTCTGTCATAAGGAAACTATAGGCAGCTGATCATATGTTCTATACATGTGTTACAGGTTACTCATGTATTGTATAGTCATCGGCTATTCCAGTAAGACAGATTTTAATACTCATGAGGACAACATGATCAATGGTGGAAATATGTACTACAGAGCTGCACGATGCTGTCAGAGACAGCAAGGTTCACTAGTCACATCATATTTCACGATCTGCTTTATTTACGTAGGAACTTCCACTTTCCTATTTCTGTGTTCCATCTGCTGTCCTCCCTTGCCAGTTGTAAAATCCACATAAGAAGTTTACTTTAAATCGATTGTGCGTGAAGCCTGAACCATGACACAGAATGCAGCATCCAGTCCTGGCAAGAAGCCCAGCAGGACTCCACGTGCAACAGGAAAATTCTCTTAGTGCTGGTTCTGACTTGTCTCCGGTACGCCCGGCATCTGAGTCAGCCCTGAACTGGCCTGTCCATACTGCTTAACGTACGAGATTGCATAAGGACATTATGCCACATCCATTATGCCACGTCCATTGTGCCACATCCCCGGAGGAGCACACGGGGTTTGCGAGGAGGTAGTGCTCCTAGTGCTTGTTTATTCATAAACAAAACATACATTTAATATACAAGGCATGCTGTGACGCAGCTCAGAACACGAACACTGACAGCTTCACCCTGTATATACCGGCGTAATGTGTGTACAGGCGATAATATTAAAAACGGTACACCTTAGACGTCAAACACTCATACACTTGAGTTGAGTCACAGCACCAATAATCATTTATATATTCCTATTCCTAAAGAAACAACCATCATCAGAACAGTCTTAGCCCCTTTAGGCCCAGGGATTTTTTATACCCCTAAGTTCTTTGTGATTTTGTACAATATGTTTAAACCATGAGTCACCCTTTCCATATTTGTTGTTCACAAATTATACGTCATTTTGCTCAGGACAAGCAGGGCGTTCTTTTAAAATCAGAGATGTAAATAAAATATATTATTAACGCTAAAAGTTATTTTCTTTTTTTCTGCACTGTTCCCAGTGCAGTATGGATTAAGATGCCTTCGGGGATCTCTCTTATACATTTTGGATGCCAGTGATGTCATTGTGACATCACTGGACTCCCCATAATTGTTTTTATTTTTCCCATTTTTCGCTTGATTTTATTTTTGATCAGCAAGCATGGCTCCATAGCCCTCCATTGATGATTGCCATCCATGCGATCAGCCAGAAAGAGGAGCAGTTAGAGATTCCAGCAGGGTCCAGTTCCTCCTCCTGACTGTCAATGATGGAGTAGTCTTTAAGCAAGCTGACGATCAGCCTGCTAGTAAGTAGCAACTGGCGATGACAGTGCGGACCTGGCCCTTTAGGGCCAGCAGCCTTCTGATGACAGCTGATTACATGCAGCCACACACCGCACACTGGGCATTTGTGCCAGATGCCCACCCCGGGCATGGTAGCAGTGCTGCCATTAAGCAAAAGATTAAGATGAACAATGTATTTAATTTACACAATTTTATTAAGAAAAACAATTCTGCCATTTTTATGGCTGTAGAACACAGTGAGACACTCATACCGAGCAAACATTCTGAGCGGCTAGAAAAGAGGGACGTCTGGGGAGGAAAGAGGGACCAGGGATTTGGGGCTCACAGACAGGCTTCCTTCCAACCCCTAAATAGAGGCATTTGGGAGGCATGCAGTTTAATTTCCTCCCTTTCCTTTAAATATTTTTTAAAGTAATCATTTCACTGCATTTTATTTAACTATTGCTACGGGCTTCTTATATATATATACAATATATATATATATAGTGTTCTTTTCATATATTATATATATATATTATAATTTCTCTTCATTTTACAAACCCTCACACCTACGTGTTGCTGGTCCATACAAGCGTGCACATACTAATAAAATTGGAATTTGTGATACTATAGAAAGAACCAAAAAAAAAACCCGGCATTTGAATGACCAATGAACGCGCCAAATATTTAATGAATGCAAATGTTCACCAATCCGCGTATCGAAGAGGTGGCCTTTCAGGTTTTCTCTACTGCCCAATGGGAAAACGGGATTGTGACGCCAATTGGGACGCAGCACTGGGCTGGCTCAGCCAATGGGGCGGCTGCTGCGGTGAGGTGGAGTTATGGCGGGAGCAACAGATCTGAGGAATGCTGCAGATTTATATCACCGGCTAAAGGTGTGTGTTAATTAGGGCTGAGTATACTGACTGCGTCCGGGGATTGTGTTACAGTCTACATAATACTGCGCAGCCCGGGTTAGCGGGATAATTACGGTCTGGAGGAAACATGGAGGCATGCGAGATGGGGTGTTACGGTTACTTCCGGGTGGGTGGGAGAAATGCTTCCCCCATGTTGCATTCCTACTGCTTGTAGAAATGCACTAATCTCTGACATGTGCAGGAGCAGGGTGTCCTTTTATTAGACACGACTCCAGCTGTTGCTGAGCATCAGTCTTCATGATGCTCAGCGACCAAAAAGGTACATCATCATCAGCTGGGCTGTCTGAGAATTATGGGATTTGTAGTCCAGCAATACTTGGAGATTTAATTATGGGACATCTGTTTTCTTCAGCCTTGGCTGGAGACTCATAAAGGGAGAAGTCAAGAAACACCTGCAGATGTACTTTCTGGTCTCCTGACGGTGTACTCCTCAGCTGTTCTTCTGTCTTGACATGAATGATGCATTCCCAGCTCTCACGGACTGTGCTGGGGGTTAGAGCAAAAAAATCACCCTGTTGCCTGCTGTTAGGTCCCATAGTAAATGTGATGATCTCACAGGATGTAAATGATGTCATTAATGGTTTCCAACTCTCTTTTTAGCCCTTAAAGTATGTGTTGACATGGCTATGGTGCCCTCTCATTATTACTTTTTTGTCCCCTGCCCCTGTGGCGTAGCTTAATGCCCTGGTGGCTGGTCAACACATCTAGCCAGTATGGAGAGCATATGTGATCCTAATCTCATGGCCACTGAAGAAAGAGAAACTACCTATAATCAGGGGACCTATAGGAATCGTCCTATAATAAACATTTAACGCTATGAACTACTCAAGTTTATGTTACTGTTTTATTTGTGAGGCCGTGGCATCCAGTCAAATTTGGTTTAAATTGGCTAAAATGAATGAAAGCAGGAAGTTCCGTGGAGAAATGGATCATTTTTTTACCGTTCGTTACAGTACTGTATACACTAATGTAGAAAACTGACGTTTCCAGCTCAGATACCGCAATGAGCGTATTCTTTATGGAAGTTAAACACCCCCCGAAACTGTAGAGCGGCACACCCAAATTAATATAATAAAATAGCAAATCGTGGTGCGACTCCCCCAGAAAAAGCCCCTAAATTATCAAAAGTGAAAAGGAGGTGCACTCACTAAGATAACAATACAATACACTATTTATTACAGGAATAAAGCTACAGAAAAAAAGTATTATATAAAATATATACTTACAGAAAACAGAAAAGCAATACCAGTGTTACATGGGTTTTTCTTCGTTATATTATTTTTGTGATAGCATATTTTTTCATATTTTAGTGAGTGCACCTTCTTTTTATGTTTGATTATGGAAGTGGCAGTGGTCCTTTGCTTAACAGACTTATTCAGTTTAGTTTTCCGGGCTGAGTTATTAAGACTGAGCCATTCTGTTCTTTACCGTAGAAAGTATGATGAGATTAGTAGATTGAGCTAAAATAACAGAGCTGGAAAATGTACGCATGATAAATACTCTACTCACAGAATGTATTCCGAAACTGGAGGTTTAGAGGTTTAAATGTAATGTAAGGAGGTATTACTTTACCGAGAGGGTAATTGGATAGACATAAAGCTGTCCGGACCAAGGACTGATTAATGTCTGACGGTGGAGTAGACGGGCCGAATGGCTCTGCCGACAAATTCTATGTTCCTGTTATAGTAGACCTCCATTAAACTCAATAGTCCCGACAATCTTGTCCATTTCAGTGATGATGTCATAAAGTAGCCGCATTACTGTAGTACTGGATTATTTCTTACGTTTAACAGCAGTTAACTTTAACAGAACTTGTTGGGAGGCTTGTAACATCCAGCTGAACAGTTCTACAAATCATTCCAGGTTAATAAAGCGACGTCGAGTTACTTCTCGTAACTCCGCTGACAATTCAGACTGGGGGGGGCAGACCTACACAAGGACAGTGTATGTAATATGTTGTGGTTTTGCTGCAGGTCATTTCTTGCCCATGCCTGGAAGGTTGTTATCTCACAGAGCCTCAGACGATGTACGATCTCCTGTGTACTCCCTCGGCCCATCGCCTGGACATCCTGGAGTGGATATGCACAAGGTAGCGGCTGCTTGACCTTCGGGCGTCCTTAACACTTTTCAGCATCTTTCACAATATCAATATGTGATGCAGCTGTATGCGGTACATGGGATTTACAAGATTTTCATTGTAACAAAGGCGTAATAAAGTTATCTGTTGCAATAAACTGTATCTATAAGTGCACTTTCTAGGGATAATTGAGCTTGACGCACTCCATAAATCGATAAATAATAATTTGGGAAATCTTTTTTCCTCACTGTGTATTTATTGTCTATTATCCCCAGTATGAAATCAAGATATTAAACGTTTTATATATTGATTTCTTCTAGAGTTTATCCTCCTCTCCAAGACCAATTCTCTTCTTTAAAAGAATCACAATCGGACGTTAAAATAAAAGGTACATATTTTTCTTGCTATACACTTCTAATAATGGATAAAAATAATCATTTTTTATGCTTCTCTTGCAAGGTGTTTTTTTAGGAGCTACACACTTTAAAATATTTGTTTCCATTAAAATAAATGGTTTGGAGATATTTCTACCACCCATTACATATAATGGATACATATAATTATAGTTTTATTAGTGTATTATTTTTTATCCTTGGTAGCTAGTTTCTTGTGCAGGAATCAGAAAATCTAAAATGCTCAATAAACCTTTTTTTTGGCAATCTCTACAGTGAGGACTGTATGAACTTTCTGTTAAGTAAGTGTTTGGTAGAGTTTGTAATCCAGAATGTAGCTTTTGAAACAGGTCATAGAGTGTAGTACTTGTTGAACCACATGAACTGTGATAGAGATTTAAAAAACCTTTTCTTTATCTTTACTTATCACTTAAAAGGTTAAACATAAATCAAAAAGGCATTTTTCCATCATGAACCCTTATTTAAAAGTGTTTTGTTTTTCACTATTCTTTTTCTTTCACATAGGTTTAACTGACAGTCCATAAAACATGTTATGCGCTGTAAGACAGAATAGGATTTATTAGCCAGTTTTTGAAAGGATCACACATTTTTTCCGTAGAAATCAGTTTTAACTGAAAAAAAGATAGACACAAGCATAAAAGTTAAAGAGCCAGTCTTTCCAAACATGAAATTGTGATTGCTGATATGTATTCACACTGCATTAACACTGTAGTTTATTAGCTTGTCTAAACACACAAATCTACATATCATATTCCAACCTAGCAAACCCAAATATAGATTTGTGTGTGGTTATATAACAATATTCTAAACTTGCGTTATATGGAGAATAATTTAAGTGGGTGATTACCTCTTGCTGGTATACTGTGCAATCTGTTAAATACTTTATAATTCTTATAATTTATTTTTCTTCTTCTCTCAGAAATGGTCAGACTTGGATTTGAACTCTTGCTTTGTGGTTCTGATGACCTGGATCTAATTAAGGTACTGATCTTATTTTAGCATGTGTCATACCAGGTCCTGTGTGATCTTGTATAAGCTTTTGATCGTTAAGAAGTTTATTCGCTAAAGTTTGCAAGAAAATTCCAGCTTACAGGCTTTTATTAATTGTGAAGAAGTACTGGATATTCAAAGAAAGGTCTTCTGGAGTTTGATAGTAGGGCTGCAACTACTAATCGATAAAATCGATAATAATAATAACTTCCGCCTCTCCCCTCCACTTCCGCTGGGGCTTCTACGATGCAGCGACAGCATCACATGATGTAGAAGCCCCAGCGGAAGTGAAGGGGTGTAACGGAGGCTGTCTGTGTACATCTTTCAGACCCCCACCGGCTGACAGAGAGGAGAATCCAGGTCTCCTACAGAGGATCATCCTCTTTGTCAGCTGGTGGGTGTCTGCGCGATGCGCACAGACAGCCTCCGTTACTCCCCTTCACTTCCGCTGGGGCTTCTATGAAGCTCCAGTGAAAGTGCCTGTCAGCAACAGAGGTTCACAAAACACCAAGGAGTCGGGAGAGAGGCAGAGTGGTGT
>VKOC01015216.1:0-18437 GCA_009364415.1 Spea multiplicata | reverse complement strand
CGTACGTCATACCACGGACTCCCGTCTCCCAAGCCGATCCAAGATGCAATAAGCTACTCACACCCGATACTAGAAAAGAGCCCCTGCCAGTATCGCTCCGTCACGACTAGCGTAAAGACCGGCCAATTTAGCGGCCATCCACAGTAAGGGTAAAGAGCAACTCGGGCCTCAGCAGCAGGAAGCACAAACCCTACACTGCAGCTACCGCACCAATACTGGCAGTGGGCTGACCCGAAGGGAGGAAGACTCGGCCCCCCCAACACGATCTCTACCCTTCATTGTAGGCGGGGCACTAGCGCCTCCGGCAACAAATCGGAACGTTTGCCAAGTTAAGACGTAACCTAAATTCTCAACCTATCAGGAGATCATGTTGAAGGAGAGGGCTGGTGAAAGGCGTGGTTTTGTGTGACAGGCAGACGTACAGATCAATAGGAGAGCACAGTGGTCAAAATATTTTACTAAAGTTTATTAGGGGCGTGGTTCTATTACGGGTGCCGGCGAGGATCAGGCCCTTCAAAATGAGTTCCCAGAGAGGAAACGTGCACCGATCGAGGCCCCAAAAACACCGAAACGCGATTGTCTTCAAAAACGATAAACATGATTGTAGTTCGCGAACTAAGGTGAGAAGGTAACTGTACGGTACATGTGGAGAGCGTAGTAACGGAAGCATGGTTTTGAATCGCACTGTCTACGACTGGGGGCATTCGGGGAAAGACGTGTATACTGTAGATAATAATCATTGTTGGTTTACAGTATTTTGGCCACGGCCATCTGGCAATACGATGAATACCGATATGTAGCCAAGGTAGGTAAATGAACGAATTTCTATGAAAGGGGGTAGGCAGGGATCTGGTCAACTAACCTTTGGAGCTGCTGAGTAATACATAGCTGTATTATTATGTATTGATTTATATAGCATTATGCTTCCAAAGCAGGGCCATCTTTACCTAATGCAACGGTCACGACAGAACGAAAATATGAGGGAGAAAATAAAAGTATGAAATGTAATGGGGGACCTAGAAGGAGCTGTTTATGAAGGGGATGACAAAAGTGAAAACATTTTTTTTAAAATGGTTATTGGGGCAAATTGAGTCAATGGTCTACTAGAACATAATATAGGATAATATAAAAGTAAGCTAGAACAAGTAGCACTGAAATCAAAAGTTTTGGGGATCGCAATAAACAAGGTAAAGTACTATGAGTGCTTTTCGTCTTCATGGTTGACGGTTCTTGTCAACGACTGGCTTCTTGAATTAGCCAATCAGTGGCAGGAAAGCACCCCCTAATCACAAAAACATTACTCTTTTTAACCCCTTAATGACAAAGCCCGTACATGTACGGGCTCAAAATACATTGTTTTCAATGGGTTTAGGGACCGCCCATTGTCCTTAAGGGGTTAAAAAAGGCAAGTATGGTTGTAGTCTGAGAGTACTTTAATAAACATTCTTCCAAAGTTGGGGAAAACCTAACACAGAAAAGGCAATCCTCTTCCAAGGCCGGGACTGTGTTTGCCATTTATTGGCTGCATGGAGAAGTCAATCAGTGGCAGGAAAGTGCTGCTATTGACATTTATGGCAGTTCTTTTCATACATGTGCATAGGGGTTTGAACAGACCACCCTGAAGGGGAATGTGTGGGGGATGTGTATGTTGTAGGTTGTAGTGCAAAAAAATATTAAAAGTAATTAAAACAGAAAATATATATATATATTACTGATTATAAACAGTGCTTTTTTTCAAATATTTTTCTATATAATTTAATGGTGAATTATTATATAGATGAATATGTTTTAAAAAGAAAGCCTTACTAAAAGTTATATATAATTTGTGTGAATACGCTTAATGAGAGAGAGAGAAAATAAGGTTAAATGTTGTAATGCTGTGTAAAAATGACTTTTTCATGGCGGGGTTAAAGTCTGCCACCACTTCCCATTTTCTATTGGCATTGTAATGCAGCTCACCTACTTCGCCATGACCAATCTATTCACCTAGAAACCCATAATTACCTTGATGCTTTGATGATTTAATATTGCCTTTTGCATTTCAAATTTAATTAGGCCTCCGATGCCACTTCAGCAAACTTCAAAGTAGTTTATGTTCTTTAATTTTATGTACTGTAATGCTTCAATAAAGAGAAAAAAGTGTGAAGCCTTCGCTGCTCATAAATGCCTGTAAAAATATGCACCATACCTGTTGCTTTTAATCTGCTAAAGGCAACCCTGATTGCTGCGGTGCATTTTTTTTTACCTCTCATAGAAATACATAAGCAGTGCGTAGAAAGTCATCCCATTTATATCAGCCTGCACCAGAGCAAAGGAAGAGTCGGTGATGGATTTAATGAAATCGATGCAGACAGAATTGCCTTCAAACTTTTCCACAGTATTCTTCTGAGCTCCTATCTGGATCCTCTACTGTTAAGTTGGTTAACTTATTTCAGCTGTCAAAGCAATGAAGGAGGGGGGGAAAGAAAATAGATTGGACCTTGATTTTTTTCCATGTCTGTGTCGGAGACCATTTCCTATGTATTCTTAGGAAGAAGGCCAAATGAAGGACTCCTACTTATTCCCAGGCTAATTTCTGCTGTTTGTCAGTCTTAAATATTGAGTAGACTCTCAAGGTACAGTAAAGTAACTACCCCTTTGCATGGGTTACCCTTTAAGAATCTCATGTTCGCAAGTCCTTGGAGAATATCAATATGGAGGAATGAGCTCAACCTGAAAGAACGTTATCCCTCTCCAGGCATACCATAAATATGGTCCATGCTTTGGGAAGTGCCTAAGGTAGCTGCTGCATTAGCTAAGGTTACTGGAAAGACTACCTCACCCTTGGAAGATGGCTCTTGGTTTTCCAATCCCATAGATAAGAAGACCAAAGGAGCTGCTAAAAGGTCAGTAAAAAGTTGGTCTTACCCACGTTAAAGAAGATCTAGCATTCAAGGCGCCAAGAAACAAGATTTTAAAGAATGTGACTGCTGCCAGACTAGCAGTGGATTACTTAGTTGATGCATCAGTTGAATCTTTCAGAATAATTACCAGGGCTTCTGACCTTTCTGCTAACTGTAAAGAGGGCTTCCGTCAATATCAAGGATGCTTTCTTTTTTCAGCTCTCCAGTTCAGGCCTAGCCTCTCCCCCATGAGTTTTCACCTCTGCTTCATTCCATATTTGAATGCCTGGGTTTTTAAAAGAAATTCAGAAACTATGATTCAACATCATCTGGATTTAAGTCTCTATACTGCAAGATTGAGGATGGAATCAAAGGTGGAGTCCCATCTCGTACCTCAAGGATTTGTTTCCTGGGAATTATCCTAGACGCATATCTTGCCAAGGTTTTTCTTCCAGAGGACAAAGCGAAGAAGCTGGTCCATCTTACCTGTCTGGTGAGACGCAACCCTAGAGTTTCTTTCCACACAGAATATGCAGTACAGTGGACAATGTTTTTCATTCACGACCAACTCAGAAATCATTCACTTCAAGTTGCTCAAAGGGTTCTGACTTGGACAGCAGTCAGACTCCTGGACTTCTTGGCAGAGAACTCTCTGGACAACTTTCTCAGAAGTTAGACTGCTCCAAGGTGAAGGGATACTTTTCTCTGAAGGCTTTTCCCTTATCACAGGGACCTGGGGAATTCCATCCAAAGACCTCATGGTTTCAGAATCTTTACAGTTCTCTTCCCTATCAACTGAGGACCAACCTCTCACAGTGGACACTTTCAGACTTGGTTATGTCTTCCCTCCACCACCCTTGATATCAAGAGTTCTACAGAAGATCGAGCAGGAGAAGGGCTACTTCATTCTTATTGTTCTCTTAGTCGCCAAAGAGAGTTTGGTTTTTGGAATTACTATGCTTATCAGTCTCAGACCTAGATTACTTCAATTTTCAAACCAACTTTCTGGCAGACAGTCAATATTTACGTTTGCCTCATCATTGAGACCTGGGAACCTGGTCATCACAGATCTAATGGCTAAAGCTGGGAGCGAGAGTGCAGAGGCTTGGAGCAATAAATGTCTGATTGGAAATGGCACTTGAAGCTTGCCTTTGTGTTTAATCCTTTGTTTTTTAGCATCAAGAGGCACACGAGTCCTGGAGATTCTTATTTTAATAGACTGGTCCAAAAGGATTTGGCATCTGGAGACTTTTCTTTGGGGTTATCAATACAAGCAACATATAATAAATGGTTATTGCCTAAAAATTTGAAAGTCATTCACAGCATGATGTATGTCTCTGGTGCTAGATATTCTTCAGTGCAACATAGTTACATAGTTACATAGGCTGAAAAAAGACATGCATCCATCATATCTGTTAATTTGTTGCTGTTGATCCAAAAGAAGGCAAAAAAAACCCTTGGTTCTGCTCTTTCCAATTTTGCACTAACCAGGGAAAACAAAATAGGAAAAAATCCCAAGGGGTGATATATTTATATTGGCTGGATGGAGGACGTCTCCTAACCTAATTCGGGTCATAATGCTTTATATAGATTAATTTTATCAATGTTTCTGTGTATGTCAATTGTGTCTTTAGGACAGACATTTAGGATTTTTTGTTGTATTTTTTAATGTCATATTAATTTCATAAGGCTGAAATTATGCATTGTGTGTTTTATTAATTGTATATGTATTTACTCATTTTAGATGTTAAACTCCAAGTCACATGATGGAGTTTGTCAGCATTGCAAAGATGTGCTAGAATGGCGAGTAAAATTCAGCAAGTTCAAGCCTCTCACACAGCCTAAGAAATGGTAAGTGCTATTTCTTGTAACAGGCACTGCTTGCACTGACAAAGTAATGTTACTGTATGTTCACCAAGCTTCCTTAATGATCAGGGAGACAATAACACGTTTATCTGAGATTCGAGACATCTCCCAGAAGCATTTGGCAAGTCTTATGGAATTTGTCATTTGCAAGCACTGCTTTCCTCCCACTGAACACATCTATTTGGGCCCCATACTGGTGCACACTTCTGAAAGTGTTGCCATGGTGAATGTACCGTTTTTACCACTTTGCACTAGAATTCTTGTTTAAGCATCATCCAGATTGTTTTATAATGTCTTTGTATTGAGTAGGAGTATCAAACATAACCTCGAAATACATAAATATGAAACTTCAAGAACAGTCCACTACAAGACATTGGTTCAATTCTGCACTTATCAGTTCTAACAAGGTTGAAACTGCTTTCTTTAGGAATGCTCACTCCAAAAAATCCTGTACTGTGAGTTTATTTCCTTTTACTGGAAGACTTTCAGTCTTTTTTTTTGGTTGACCTGTGCATATTTTTCATGGTGAAAGAACTCATGATTTGAGAGCAAAGATTTGAGAAGTACACCATCATATATCCAGTCATTAACTGACTTGCCTGGCACATCACTGGTCATTGAGGGGTTAAAAGACAATCAATGGGGTAAAGAGGCAGCTGGAACATGTGGTCGTCTTAGCTGCGTCTAATCTTCATTGTGCACGTCTGATCGTGGCTAGAGCTATTGTTGATATGCAGGTTGTGAAGATAAGAGAATCTGACTCAGAAATATCTTGCGATACTAGTCTTTTACCCCAGAGGCAATGAATATAGTTGTGGTAACTGCGTTTGACCCACAGCTGCTAGTTCGGTAATAGATGAGATAATCATTTATAACTCTTTCAGAAGCACATTTTTGTTTCAAAAATCATATACCCCTGTGTAGTCACACTTTGCACAGTTGATGCTAAAGTAAGACATCCTAAGTGTCTGGGGAAAACACACCTCTTATGCATTTCATGATGATGTCATCAAACCTTTGGCACTTACCTAGAGCGCTCTAGAACTAGAATATCCCATTGAGGGAGATGCTTCTTGGAAATGAGTCTGCAGATATGTTGTCTTGATTGCAGATCCAAGATGCCCAATATTTAATATGCTAAGCTGTTTGTAACGGAGCTGGCTAGTCCGACCGACTGCCTCCGCTGTCTTGTGCTTCCTTAGCCTGGGACTCACACTTTCCCCGGTTCCCCAGTCACTCGCCGAGACTCAGTGTAGGGGAAAACCAAACGAAGACTGATTTATTTCTCACACACAGAGCTGGATATATCCAGCAAAACACACATTTACATAAAACAAGATATTGGGACACAAACAACCCCCTTAATCTGCCTCCCAGAGACAACAGGGGCAGTAACGGGATTAACAATACAATAGGTGGGGGAGACTGATTTATACATTAAACTAAAACAATGGCGGCTTCTCCCTGGTGGCAGACCCTGGCTGTCTGCTGGAGATAATCCCCTCAGCCAGTGATGAGAAGATACTGCTGGGGGTAGCCACAGAAGTCTCTACAAACCCAGGGCCCATAGTCAATAGGGAGGAGGCTGGCAGTCAGGCTTCTCCAGTGGCCCCAGTGATGGAGGCGTCCGTCACACTGTTGTTTACTGCACTATTCTGTATGACACCACTTTAATAAATAAACACAGAACATGTCCTCAGAAAAGAGCTTACACTTGAATTAAACCGCAATATCACTTAAGACGAGTGGTGCTCCATGTTGGGTATGTTCTGTGAAACATGTTTGATTAACTGTGTATTGTGAGGGTGTAACTTGTCTTTGAATTGAAACAATCGTTCTAAATCCATGGCAATACAATGAGTCATTGCTATTGTTACTTTTTTGTTCGCCACATGCTGCAAGCTGAAAAATCAACCTCGCTGAGACAGACTTCATCAATATTGTATAACTACAGACACTTCGGCCTCCTTTTATTTAGAGGCTAGGTTGATCAGCAGAATTTGATTTTTCGAGTGCCATGCAAGTTTATTCAGTGGGAGGAATCGTACAAATGATTCATGCAAACGTGTCCACGCAAAACACAAAAGATTGTTTTAAATACGCACATTTCTTGTTTTAATATGCAAAAAACAAATGTTAATTAAAATCACACACATGCCAAATGTTCAGGCCTCTATAAAGCCACGCTTGCTCCGTTGATATCTGCCTTTTTAGCCAAACAAATTACTTCATTTAGAAATTTCTCATTTATTTCCTAAATAGCGTATTTGCTTGATTATTAGCAAATGCTCTGAAAAATAACTGTCTTATATTCGAGGTAGTCTTCTAATCAGACCTCAAACAGAGGTCTGACTATAAGACAAAGATTCAGATCCCCCTGCAGCGCTGCAGGGGACCTGGATCCTCCTCTCCGGCAGCCGGTAGAGGTCTGTGCGATGCACGGGGAGAAATGGAGGGAAGCACTGGTCGGGAGAGGGTAAGAGTGGCATATGGGGGGTATAAGGGCTTTCTGGAGGCATATATGGGGTTAAAATAAGTATCAGGGAGGCTGAGTAGCATATAGGGGGTTAAAAGGAATATCAGGGAGGCAGAGTGGCATGTAATGGGGAAAAAGGCATTTCTGGGGGCCAGAGTGGCATATAAGGGGATAACAAAAAATGCATTTTTCTCAATCATAGTTTTTATTAAATATAAAAAAAAATGTTTACACGTGAATTAATATTTACTAGTAAAACTTTTTTCTTATAGGGTAGTCTCATATTCAGGCCTTCCCCCCCCCCCCTAAAATTAAATATTGACATTTTGGGGAGTCGTCTATAATAGAGCAAATAAGTTTTGGTTTTTTTTCATGGTGTACAGAGTTTTTTTGTGTATATTTTAAAATAACAAAATTACTCTTAGACCCTCCACCTTTGTTTTTGGAGGAGGTATCAGGTCTTTCATCTGTGCAAAAAAAAAAATACTGCTTTGGATGCAGTTTAGTTGTTGTTCTTCTTCTTCTTCTGTATGCAAATCACTCCCTGCTTTCTTCTTTGTTTTATTGGCTACAGAATATCATTTGTTTCAGTACAAAGGAGCCTATTCTTTCCTGAGATATACATGAGATTGGCTATATGCTTCTGTAAGGCATTGCGTTTGAGTATGACTGCCAGATCTTTCAATAGTCCTACAGCATGGATGTCCAAGGCAGTCATGAAGGACCATAAACTTACATATGTTTTCTATTTAGTGTATAGTTATATATAACGTGTTTTTTTTTGTTTTTGTTTTTTTAGCCAAGGTTAAATGTAGCACCTGTGAGAGAGGGAAAGACTTGGTCCATATTATTGGCCTGAAGTGTCTTTCAGAGACCCCTGATAATGCTCCATATTGGTGTTTTTTCTTTGTCGGTGAGGTGGTACACTGGAGCCCTGTGATGGGGCTGGTAAAAGTGCACCAGTTGCACTTTGGACCTTTTTTGTTTTTCCTCACAGTATAGGCCTATGGCTGGCAGGAGGTAGATTCATTTTTATATCTATACATACATATATATATTTTTATTTTTTTTTTTGGAGCCTCTATTGGGTCTCTGAAGGTTTTTTTGTGTGGGAGGAGGGCTGCCATCTCGTCTTGAAAGCTTGATTCAGTGCTATCACACGCTCTTTGGCCTAGCAGGCATTGCGGTAGCCTCATATCCTCATGTAGGTCGTGCAGCTACAGGATTGGCCCATCACCCCAGCTTTCTTCACAAATGACTTTAAAGCCTACAATATAAGAACTGTTGGCTTTACTCTTGTAGAGCATGGTTCCTCTCTGCATCATGTAGCAGTGCAGCTGATTTTATGCACTGCTAAAATCGAGTTCCTTACCCAAGTTTAACATAGCTGGTTTATTATTATTTCTTCTTTAGTAAGGACCTAAGTTTATTTATAGATAATTTCTAATTGTTACAGATGTTTCTCTGGTAGATTACCTATATCATATATGACTGCATATGGGCTGTGAGATACTGTATATGATAGTTCGCTACACCCCCTACACTAAAACAGATAAATGGATGATTATAGAATCTATATACATATTAACATGTGTTGAGTTGGTGCTGTTTAACAGCAGAAATCTGTTAGGTGCTCCTCGCCTTTTGTACTATCTGCCCTATGAATATATCCCTTCCTGGCTTCTAATTTCTACATAAGTTGGTCCAGTCTTGTATATTGCTAAATATAATGCAGTGGTCTTTCTGTATAGACAAACTTAATCCATATATATTTTACACATTTTGTGCTGGTTTGCTTATTTATTGTTTTGTATAGAGCTCTTATTAAACTAAATCAAGTCCTTGTTCTTAATTCCATAAATGACAGTTGGCTTCTCGATGCAGCTACACAATGTTAACCAAGCTTTGTCCCAGGCATCGCCATCTGAAAGTTGACGCGTACATGTTTATGTAAATGTAAAACTAGATGACAACTAAGTGAACTTTTGTCGTGGAAGCATGTGTAAGTAAATGTGTTTATCGTTATTTGCGAATGAAAGCATTATTAATCTGTCAAAAGAGGAAGAGCGTTTTTTTTATTTATGCAATTCTAGTTCTTATCACTTTACAGCTAAGCCTAGATATGCAGCACGTATGCCATGTTGTAGACTCCTTTTTTAAAGGGCAAGTCCCGTGGAAAGAAATTGTAAGGAGGGGCATCAAGGAATACTTGGGTTCATGTTTTGATCCAAGAAGGTTCCATTATCTGCAGACCTGATGGCGGCCTTTATAGGCAAAAGTGATGTTTTGGAAGGCGTTGCCACACTGAGCTGCTGGTTTATGGTGATGCTTTTGAAGTCCCTTCTTGTACATTGAGATCCTGTCTCCATAGATTTTCATTAGTCAGAGTGTCAGACTGGGAGGTTGCCTTTTAGGAAGACCATGATTAGACTTTCTATATATATCTTCATCATTTAAAAATAACCAAAAAAAAATAGATTGCTCATAAATTCTAGTATGTGTAAAATTTCTTGATATGGAAAAATAACATTAGACGCTGTCCTGAGTGCACAATGCACTTTTGTGACAATGTACTTTTGTGCAGGACTGGTCGGGCAAGTGTGAAGAACTATATCTAGTATTGGTTAGCTGTGGGAAATCCTGTACAGGCTGTCTGACTGGGAACTTATTTTTATTCTCCCAGTAAATGCGTTTGGTGAAAAATATCCTTTTCCCCGTTTTATCCTTCCTGTAATCTACGGTCTTATCTGAGACTGGTCTCCTTGTGGTGGTTTGTAAGATTAGTCACATGTTTCAAGCATTTTGGCCTGATAGTTTTATAGACTTTATATGTTTCATGAACATTGGGATATGTATAATAACCCAGCACAAACTATGCATTCAGTAGCAATTCACCACACTACTCTGTGATATTTGATGCTTTTCTACTTAAATGCAGCATTAGAAACCTAATTCCTTGTACTACGGAATGCCCAAGCCCTTCCCAGGAATAACTGTGTAATCACAAATAATTTTGTTTTTTGTTGGGCACACTGGGTAAATTAGTTTACTGATCAGTTGTTGCCATGGAAACTGACATATTCTTAGTATGCCACACATTTAATTTTTTTTTTTCTTGTGGTATACTACTTCGTACCATGTCTGTCACAGTACGTTTCTGCCTTACTGTGTATCAAATAAAATATTCTTGTACATTATTTGTTGTTGTTTTTTTAACAGTGTGAAATGTTTACAGAAGACGGTGAAAGAGGCGTATCATATAATATGTAAGCCTTGCGCCATTCAGTTGGAACTTTGCGCTAAATGTGGGAAGAAAGAAGACATTGTTGTGCCGTAAGTGAATGATTGAGACCTAGTTTAAAATGTGACAAGTCTAGTCGGTAAAGTGCTTTTTGTGTAGCTAACTTTATGCTTGTACAATATTGCTGCTTGGTTTATGTGCCGTAGTTCTCTTCCTCTCACAGTGACACATTGTGCTTGATAAACTTTTCTCTTTGATCGCTTTCATTCCACGGTCACTATCCATCTACCGTGTTTCCCCGAAAGTAAGACAGTGTCTTACTTTCTTTTTATCCCTAAAAGCCCCACTATGTCTTACTTTCGGGGTATGTCTTATATTGGGAAAAAATCCACACACACATACCAAACCACACATACACCAAACCACACATATATACTAATTCACACATATATACTAATCCACACACATACCAATCCACTCTCACTTAATGCTTTCCTACCTTTCCTTTCTTCTTTCAGCTTCTTTTCCTCTTCTTCTGTTCTTCTGTCTTCTCTTCTTCCGGGTCAGAGGACAGCGGTGGGCGCGGCTTCAGTGCTGTGCGCCCGGATCTGACAACAGACCCCGGCGCACAGCAGCTGTTGCCGGGCGGATCACAAGGCAGCGGTATCGGAGGTCTGTTAAAGACCTCCGTTACCGCTCCCTTGCGAGCCTGCTCCTCCAGCGGCGGACATTACTGTCCGTCTCTGGAGGGGTGCCGGGTGCCGCAAGTTGGCGGACCCCGCGGCGGCGCCCCCTGGAGTGTGGCGCCCTGTGCGGTCGCACACCCCAAAGGCCGGCCCTGAATGTTAACTACAGCTGTTGTGGAGGAGACTCTCCAAGCTCTAATCTCAATTAACCCTGCGCATATGATTGCTCTGATGGAAGCGGATGTGGAGTATCCAGCTGTTCCCATGCCTAAGAGGGGGAGGTCTGACAGTGAATCCTGTTTGGCACCGCTTCTGGAGGATGAAGTGGAGGTCCTGAGAGACAAAGCAGAGGAGAAATCCAAAGTACAGTTTTCAGGGAGATGGCACCGTAGAATCATCCAAGTGGATGTCAGAGCTATGAGACCTTCCGGAGTCATCTGTCCAGAAGGTGGCTCGAAACATACAGAGCTGTGCAGGTGTTGGTGAGATGGGACTTTCTTTGTCTGATCCTTTTTATATCATGGATTACAGGCGGGTATCAGAAATTTCGGACTCTGAAGGTGACACTGATAAAAAACACTAGACCTCTCTCACTGTATCTCATTGTTGCCTCATTTAACGTGAGGAGTATGAGTAGCCCTGTCCTAAGGGCTGCTTTATTTGCATATTTACAGACTCTAAATGTGGATATAATTTTCTTACAGGAGTGTGCAATAGATCATGGACTGTTTTATGGAAGGACAGGACTGCTGGGCCCTCTTACTGGTCAGGGTCAAACGATAACAAAGCTGCTGGGGTTGGAATCCTTTTTAATGTTGTGTTCAAAGGTTTTAATGTTTGTCTTATGAATGTATATGCTTCACCAGTCATCAAGAATCAAAGATTGGAAATTTTTGAGCATAATACCTTCTTTGCCACAGGTTCTTCCTCTCTAATAGTTGGAGGTGATTTTAATGGTATATTACCGGGCAAGAATAGAAATGCAGGGGATGAGAACCAGAGGATAGATAGAACTTCTCACCAGATACATTTTTAACATTGATTTTAAATTGAAAATTGCGTGGAGGCTTTTAAATTCCTCTGACCCTGGATATACATGGTCTAATGGCCAGGTCAGCTCCCGCATTGATTTTATGTTGTCCTCTGCTGGTTTTAATCTCCAGGACATGTTTTTAGAAGATAATATATTCTCAGACCATAAGCTTTTAAAAGCTAGCTTTATAATTCCTAATGGTCTGTGGAAACTTAATTTGTTGTCACTAGAGGACAAACAAATCCGGAATAACTTTAAGGTCTCATATGGTCGATGGCGCAGCCAGAAAGTCAGAATTTTTTGGACTGGGGGAAAGTATGAGGGGCCGTTCATTTCAGGTTTTTTTCCCTTGTATATCATATAGTGAAACGCATATATCATATACTGAAACGCATATGTCATATACTGAGACGCATATGTCATATACTGAAACGCATATGTCATATACTGAGACGCATATGTCATATACTGAAACGCATATATCATATACTGAAACGCATATATCATATACTTGAAAACACATATATCATAGTGAAACGCATGTATCATATAACTGAAACTCATATATCATATACTGAAACGCATATATCATATATGAAACGTATATATCATATAGTGAAACGTATATATCATATAGTGAAATTTTTCATATATCATATACTGAAACGTATATATCATATAGTGAAACGCATATATCATATAGTGAAATTTTTCATATATCATATAGTGAAACGCATATATCATATAGTGAAATTTTTCATATTCCATATAGTGAAACAGATGGAGTGAAATTTGTATATATATAGACTGAAAAAAATGCTTATATCATATAGTGAAACAGATGGAGTGAAATTTGTATATATATATACACTGAAACTGGTCATCAGTCACATGATCATGACCCTGGCAGGTTGACTCCGCCTCCTAGAGCTCATTCTGAACTTGCTAGTAAGCAGTGTAGGCCTCTCCATTGAACTGGGTAAGTTTTTCTTCCCATTGGTTTTGTACATTTGAGCCCTTTGTTTAATGTAATCATTTTCTGCATTTTGAATTGTGTATTATATACATTTATGTTAGTATCTGTGAAATGGTTTCACTGTGGTTCAATTAGCTTCATTGCTAATTCTTGTTTAAGATGGCATGATGCTATCATGTGAGTTTTTGGATGGGGGTTCTGGGGTGAGATGGGGACTTGCTTGTTTTGATCTTTTTTGGGGCATGTGGGATTAATGTTGGAAGTAGTGATAATTTTTGGGGTTCATGGGGTTACATGTGAATGTGCTGCCTTGACATGGTCTGTTGTGGGATTAGTGGTTTTGGGGAGTGGAGGAGGTGTTATTACTTCAGGTTTTTTTAATTAATTTTGCCATTTCATTATGTTTATCTTTTCATTAAAAAGACAGTGTAATGTAGGTTTTTTTTTTATTTTAAACTGATTGGATTGGTTGGCAAATTCTGTTATTGATGTAATTGCTGGAAATTTGCTGTTATTTAGACCTTCGTGTTGTGTTTTTAAAATTTTCTTTTCCTTTTCAGACTCTGTGTAGGACTTGTTTTTGCAGATTTTTGGAATATTTAACCCCTTCGCGACCTTTGCCGGTTCAGGACCGTCATGACAAGAAGGTCACTAAATGACCTGGTCCTGAACCGTCAAAAAGTTAAATAAGCTTAGAAAGTGATCAAGGATCACTTTCTTCGCTTAAACGGCCTTGCTGCAATGCCTCGATGTCGAGGCATTCAGCAAGGCCGAGATCGGCATCTGTCTGGCCCCCTCCCCGGGGCGTCAACAGCCGCCATACATTGTATGGCGGCGGACGCCCGTTTTAAAAGCGTTTAGGAGGCGATCAACGATCGCCTCCTAAACTTAAATGGTGTCGCTGGAATGCCTCGATCAGGAGGCATCCAGCGACACCAAACACTTACCTTTAGGTGGGCTGTGACCGCTCCGGAGAGCGGTCACAGCCGCAGCTGCCGGTGATCTTCGCCATGAAGTAAGATGGCCGCCGCTCTGTAAAAAAAACAAACAAGAAAAAGTTTGCTAGATGGTCTCCAGACCCTCTAGAGAACTGGCTCCACTTGCTGGTTGAATACAGGTACTGCATTCAACCATGCAAGTCAATGGAGCCCAGCTTTCTAATCACTATGTGATTAGTAAAATATTCAAAAAAAATAATAAAAAATGGAAAAAAAAATAAAAAAAAATGTGCTAACATTTAAAAATAATTATGCAGTGATGTCACTAGATGAACCATCCAGTACCAGCAAAATGTGTAAAAAATATATAAAAAAAGTATTAAAAAAATAAAACAAATATAAAAAATAAAGTTTATTATTTTGAGCAAGTGCTAAAATTTCTCAAAAATCTCAACAAAGAGTTAAAATAAAAGCACTTCAAATACCCAAGGGGTGTCTAATATAAAAAAAAATGGCTGATGGGGTAAATTGGAGTGGCCTAGATAGGGCATAGGTACAGACTGACCAAAATGGAGAAAAAAAGCGCACTTCCCAAATGTGGCATTTTAAATCTGAAACAACCCGACAAACCCATGCATGTGGGGTATCACTGCACTCAGGAGATGTTCCTGAACACATATTGGGGGGTTGTTTGACAGTGACATATACCAGAACCTGTATATCTATAACTAAAGTACAATTTGTGTGAAAAAAATTACTATTACAAAGTTTGACAAAGTGTAGTTCTATAATTGGTGCATGGAAAGGGTTAAAATAACAGCATTCGGAATACCCTGGGGTGTCTAGTTTTCCAAAATATATGGTTTGAATGGGTTAAATTGAGTTAACCGGCTTCAAAGATATTCCAAAAAGGAGATGGAGGCAGAATGACCAAATGACCACGTGAATTACGCATGCCCCAAAAGTAGCCTTTTACCAGCCAAACAATCTGACAAACCCATGCATGTGGGGTATCGCTGTACTCAGGAGATGTTCCTGAACACACATTGGGGTGTTGTTTGATAGTGACATATACCAGAACCTGTATATCTATAACTAAAGTACAATTTGTGTGGAAAAAAAATAAAAAAATGTACTATTACAAAGTTTGACAAAGTGTAGTTGTATAATTGGTGCATGGAAAGGGTTAAAATAACAGCATTTGGAATACCCTGGGGTGTCTAGTTTTCAAAAATATATGGTTTGAATGGGTTAAATTGAGTTAACCGGCTTCAAAGATGTTCCAAAGAGGAGATGGAGGCAGACTGACCAGATTTGTTAAAAAAGATTTGGAAATCATAAAACGCTGCTTGTACTTATTGCCCTATAACGTACAAAAAACAGCAAAAAAACATAAAAACATTGGGTATCTCTAAACTCAGGACAAGTAGTAGAATCTATTTAGCTAGTTTTTTTACTTGCTTTTTTAGGTGAGTAAAAGATTTTTCAAATAAAAGTCATAAAATGTCTTTTTTTCAATTTTTCACCATGTTTTTTTTATTTTTTTATAGTAAATAAGATGATACGATCAAAATAATGGTATCTGAAGAAAGCCCATCTTGTCCTGAAAAAAACAATATATAACTTATGTGGGTACACTAAATGGGTGAGGAGAAAATTACACCTGAACACAAGCACCACAAAAGTGTCAAAACAGCCTCGGTCCCACAGGGTAGAAAACGAAAAATGAGCCCGGTCCTTAAGGGGTTAATACGTTTTTCCAGACACATTGAAGATGATTTCTAAAAGGTATGTGGTGCATTAACCATTCCTTAAATGTACAGAACACAAAACATAGTGACATATAGGGGGTGCATGCACATAGTGAAATACAGTGGTACACTATAAATATAGGGACGCAGGGTGGTGGATAGACAAAAATAAGGACATGGGAGGACATACAAGCATAGGGACACAGGAGGACACAATATAAATATAAAAACACGTGGGGGCACAGAAACATAGGGGCCCACAGAGAAACAAAATAAAAACATAGGTACACAGAGTCACACATATATATACAGGGAGACACACAAAGACACTCACAGGGACACATAGAGGCCAATACACACAGGGTTACATAAAGGGGTACGCTTGAAAAGTGGTTCATTTGCATATCAAAATACAGATAATGTCATAGACACGAGGAAACCTTTTCCTAATTCATGCATTTGCTTGCATATCTGTTAATACAATGTATAGATTATGCTTCATCATTATTTACTCTCTAATTCAATTCAGATATCCGAACTATGTTCTATACTAGATGAATTGTATAGTTTAACTTATCAACATTTAATTTTTTACAGGCTCAAATCCCATTGGAGGACGCCTATTGGAGACTAACATTTCTTAGCTCTTCGCTTGGTAGTGACTGGCAGGCGGGGACGTCCAAGATATGATATAAACGTGGAACATATTTCTGCTTTTTCAACTCAAACTCAACTCAACTTTTTCAAACAATTTCTAAATGTTTTGGTATTAGCCGTTGGACTTTGTATCATCATAGCCAAAGAACTGGATTTTGAAGACCCCGATTATCAAATATTTCTGATTCTGAACTTCAAAATCTTATATATGAAATTCTCATCACTACTCCAAAATGCAGGAGAAGTCTATCTAATTGGTAGCTTAAATGCAAGACAAACTCAAGTTTAATGTTTATTGACCCGGTTGGAAGAACAATCAGAAGAAGATCAGCTATCCAGAGAAGAGTTTCTAATGTATTATGTTCTAATCAATTATGATAAATTTTATATTTTGTAATAAAAAATATAATACTGTATCATTCGCTTAAAAATTGTAAATATATGATATATAAATTATATAATTATACCATGTTCACGGGCTATCCATTGTCTCAATTATTATCTTTGTTAGTTTTGTATTCTACCTCCTCACAAAGAGGATGTTCGCTGTTGAAGCTCCGTGTTATGCATTTAAAAAAAAAAAGTATTTTTATTTAATTCTTTTTTTCCCCAGAAGATTTACAGTTTTTTTATTCACTTTCAAGGCATATACCTGAATAGAGTGTACCTAAATTAGCTATGTGGTTTATGAGGTGAGGAACCTGTAGTCAATGCATCTCCTGTTGCAAGGTACCATGAGGTACCTGGGGTGCGGGGTGAGGGAGGAGTCCAAGATGCAGGGGTGTCTAGAAAGAGTCTCAAGAAACTAAGAGGAAGTCAATAGGCAAGCCGAAGGTCTAGGCAGGCAGCAATCCAAATCAAGGTCAGAGAACAATCCGTGGTCAGGTCCAGGCAACAATCAATAGGCAGGGGTCAAAGAACAATCCGGGGCAGCAATCAATAGGCAAAAGGTCACAGTAGGGAAGGGAGCGCAGAACTAGGGACGCACTGCAGCCGACCGAGCGCTTCGGAATATCTGAGCACCGCCATAACGGTGCTCAGAGGTTTTATAGGGATGACGTCATGCCTGAAGATTCACCTCCCATGCCTTTCTTACTACTCTCTGTTGAAGGAGACAGCGCTGTAAGCGCCGCCCCTTCAACTGAACCCAGGGCTGCCCTGCCCTCCTTCCCTTCGAGCACACAGTATGTAGGAGAAGGCGGCGCTGGAACAACTTGTAGAAGCGCCGCCCTTCCTGTCGTCCCTCGCCACTGCCTCCGGTGTGTTTAATGAAAAAGAAAATTGATAAAAGCTTCTGTTACTGATGAATGAAAAATGGAGGTGCCTCAATCACTTCTGACGAAGAGAAGGAAGAATGCCCTCTAAAGACTATATGTAAATGGAGGACAGAGCAGGCCTTCATAGGGGAATAAAGCAGGCACATACTGTATTTGCTCAATTATAGGCCGCACTTTTTCGTCCTTTTTCGGCGTGCAGCCTATAATCGGAGTTTATCGCAGGGATGCGCAATTCGTGCGCCGGGCAGGTGTTTTGTTTTTCTTTATCATTTAGCCCTGCTGTGGCCAAGCAGCAAGGTTAGGTTCCAGATCCCCCGTACCGCTGCAGGGGACCTGGATCCTTCTCTCTGGCAGCCAGTGGGTGTCTGCCCGATGCAGACAACCCCCGCTGCTACTGGACTTGATATGATCTTCCGGTTCTGTCAAAGAAGCCCTGCAGCACTACCGGCCAGCAGTGAACGCCTGTGCAATACGCGCAGATAACCTCAGCTGCTGCCGGAACTTCTTTGACTTAGCGTTGACATAGAAGGCCCGGCGAAAGTGGCGAGAAGCAGTAGAGGTTGTCTAGGTGCATCGCGCAGACGTCCACTGGCTGCCCCCGCTAGACACCATGGACTCTGGGGAAGCATTGGTAAGTCTGGGGGACGGGGGCAG